>OX637886.1:7471614-7594114 GCA_951802675.2 Boloria euphrosyne
ACTGGACGAGGACAAATCTCGATTGCCTAATAACGTTTATTCCGAAACCCCGTTGACTTATTAGAGCAGTGGTTTAATTGGTCTACCCTATACCCATTTCATATTTAAATAAACAAAATACGGATCTACTTTCCGCAAAAAATTTGAAAATAAATAATTTTTAACAAAAAAAAACCGACTTCAAAACTAAACAAATATAAACTAAAAAGTCGGTGCCAGCCAAAGCAAAATAACCTTAAATAAATACATATTCAATTAATCTATTAATTTCTAAACATAGTCAAATACCGTTCGAAAGTCCATTGCAAAGGCAAGATACATCTGTCTGCCCTGGCTGGCACCGACTTCAAAATTAACTAAGTTCTTAAAAGTATTATTTTCTACTTTTTAGTTTAGATTTGTTTAGTTTTGAAGTCGGTTTTTGTTTTTTTGTTAATAATAATTTTTAACATCCCACTTTCACACGTTTTTCGAGTTCGTACTAGGTTCTCTCAGACAAGCAGGTTTCCTCACAATGTTATTCTTCGCCGTAAAACAAGTGAAGATCAAGTAGTATTAGTAATGATTCGCACATGAAAATATTAGGAGAAGCGAGACCCGGATTTGAAAACGCTTCACTCGGGTACCCAAGTAAGAGCATTACCACCGGGCTTCCACTGTCTTAATATTTTTTTAATAATATACATTTTTCAAACACTTCCAGAAGTATTAATTATAGTATTTTGCTTATAAATTTTATGTTCCAGAAGTTGTTGTAAAGAAATATACGCACGAGAGAATTCAAGTTTTTGAAATATAGATTACTATATTGGCTCAATTAACATTAAATATTTCTTTACTAAAAGGTAGGTTCAAATTAAAATAGCCAAACATTGTCACAGTCAAAGTTCACTAACTTACACAATTTACTTGTTATGACATAAATTTTGATTAATTGTGTTATTTCTCAATATTACGTTCCATCCAATCATTACTTTTTATACACATCTTTCAAACAAAGCGAAAGAACCCTAACTCTCAAATTAATGTAATAAATGATGGCTTTGTTAAGATTTATAGAAATAAGCGCGATATAGGAATTTTTGCAAAAAACTTTTGTAATTCAGAGATTCAATTTGGAATTTTACATTATTTTTCGTGTGTTTTGATTGGGACCTAGTGGTCACAATTATTATTTGGTTAACAACATAACAAAATATTGAATGTATGCTTAAACATAGTTATTTCGATTAGTTAATAAGTTCAAACCAGTAGATAAGTCAAAATCTGTCAAGTGGCTTTCTTGTGATGCCGACACAGACAGACAGACAAATGTTCTTTAAAAGTTTTTAAATTCAGAAAGTATAATAATAATGGAATCGATTTGGAACATTAAACATTATAATGTTCTAAATCGATTCCATTATTATTATATTGTGTAGTATTAGTATAGTGTATTGCGATGAACTTTTGCCGATAATAATTGTTTAGTTATTGTTACAATTGTTTAGTTATTGTAACTTGCGTATTAAATGTATATTGAGGTAGAATATATTAACAGGTTATTTTTTTCATATACAGATTTAAATATTTTTGTTGTACCTATTTGTTGGAAAATGATAATAATAGTTCATTATTAGCACGGGAGTAATTTAGAAATTAATTAAAAATGTTGTGCGAGTTGAATTCATTTTGCAAGTAGCTTTACCATAATTGATTAAACGATTATTCAGATAGACATTATATTCGCTTCCTCAAAATTTGTTCCTTTTTTAAATGGATATTTGACTTCGGGTAACTATTGTGAACTACTGTTATTCTGCTCGGTAGTGTAGTGGCTAGCATGTACGGTGTCCTTCTTGAGGTCCTGGGCTGAAGTCACGGGTCAGGTCAAGTTCAGTTAATGAGTGTTTCTGTTTAATAAACTTCAGTTATTGAAAAGTTGGCGTAGTTTCATCTCCGAAATCAAACGGATGACAATTTTGTTATTATTATACATGCGATATTTTAAATGCTAAGCTTGTTCAAGATGAAACAATTTAATTAAAATTTTGTGCTCTCATAATCAGCAGGCAGCATGATCTTGAGTAACACACACCTAGGTCTGATACTCATTATAATTTTTATTTTTATAGTATCATCGGTAAAGTTTGCACGGCCTATATTTTATATTAGTTAATTTTATATATTATTATTTCGAAAGGATTGCATTTAGAATCCTTATTTGAATAGCTCTTTTTAAAGCTGTTAATCTCGGAAAAATTGGTTTAATATTCTTGCTATCTCGAACGACGATAATTAAAACTTGTGTTGCAAAGCATAAATATTCAAATTATTTATTACATTACTAATATTCTTTTTTTATTAGGGAAACAAACAATGGCGATGGTACTTCTACAATACTAAAATACGACAATACAAACATCAGCTAAGTTTCCACTGATAGCAAATACAAAAACACTAACGTGTTTAAAAATTCTAGTTAAAATTGCTAATATGTAAGATACTATAAAATTAATATACGTAACATAGGTACGTACAGCGTATCTGAATCTACGTAACGTTGTGTTTTTTTTTCACACCGTTGTACTTTAAAATAAGAATATGTGAACAAAATATGGCATACCTTTAAAATAATGACGACACGTTTGGCTCAGTCGGTCGCGGGCTCGAGTCCCGCTGGGGGCATTCATTTGTTGAGCACGAATGTTTGTACTCCACTCATGGGTGTTAATATTTATAATATGCATGTATTTAAAATTTATATGTGTAGTATATCAACTATCTGGTATCCGTAGCACAAGCACGTAACGTAGCTTACCACGGAGCTAGATGGCGCTGTTGTAATAATGTCCCAACATATGTATATTTATTTTATTTATTTATAATCTTTTATATAAACACATATTTTGTTCTGTTATGAGTCTTAACCAGCATAATTTATTGTTGCTACACACCATACCGAGGTCAATAATATAACAAAGCTTATCATTATACAGCCGGTTTGATAAACCTCAAATTTTCGTCAGAAAGCATAGTTGCACTACCTAGTATGATACGTGCCGTCGTGCAGGTATTGTAGTTCTAAACCATCTCAAATTCAATATAGAAAATGATTGAAAGCTGCCTATCAATTACAAATTTACAGTAGGTACTATTGTCTAGTTTTGTTCGTTGAATTTAAGATAGTAGCCAATATTTGTATTGTATTACGTTCTTTGGAACGTTAGCAGGAACAAAGACACAAGTAAAGTTAATAAAAACGTATATTAGGTCTATTTAGTGTATATGTAGTCTATGTATTGTAGTATTTAGGCTACAATTTCATAAACTTATTTGGTGTTTGAGACCTTCAAAGGCAATATTAACATGCTTTTATTTGACTTGACTAATGTACTAAATATATGTCAATATATAATTTTTATATACTCCACAATTTTATCTCGTTAATAATTAAATTATTAGTACCTATATAATTTTTCTACCAACCCTAACCTGCAACTGACGTATACATTTTCATTCCGTTCTCTAAGTTGAGTACGATGTATTTCACGTTTGTTTTTAAAAGAGAAAAAAATCGTTAATTACTCAATGCGACAGCTTTTATATTTTCCCTCTCAGGTACCTACGTACTCGACGACGACTCAATATGAGAAGTAAATGTTGATAGGTGTTCGCATCAAGTACTACTAGTTTTACAAATTGTCAATTAGCAATCATTTTTGAGATGCTCTTGCCTTGTGGATGGAGTCGAAATATCAGCATATTTTTAATTGACGGAATGTATATTATGTTAGTTGAGATTAAACATTAAATTTTTAAAGACAGGTGATGAATTATGAAAATAATTGTAATTAGTTTTATAATATTAACCTACGAGTATGTGCTTCATTTAAATAGTAATTATAATAGGTTTTTTGTTTGCATATGGAGATAATGAGACACTATAAAAATGTATCATGATAAGTATTATATGTCATATTAAAATGTTTTCAGCATAGTTAATAAACAACGTTAAAATTTTCAGTTATTAACTGATAAATCATAAAGTGAATTTTTAATCAATCATAATCAAGTCAGCAGATATTTTTATACGCAATGAATACCAAGATGCTAAACCTTCACTTAAATGTTTTATGGACAAATATATTGTAAAATATATTACATATTTTATTTTGTATGTATACTATATTCAAGGAAAAGTCTCTACAGATAGTGTCGGTTTATTCTTATTTGTATCGCTGAAGCGGAGTTATTGTGATTGGAAAAGTTATAGGTTTGGGAATCTACGAAAATCGTCACGAAGTAATAAAAGTGGAACGCTTTGCAGGTGTTTGTTAAACTTTTTCAAGTACGCAAAGCTTATTTTCCCTAATAAGATATATGTTTTTACGATTCTGGATACTTTGACATATTACTCACGTTTATTTACCGTGTATAAATATGATATGTATGGTATAAATAGAATTGTATCTATATATAAATATATTTTATACCAAGTCTTTAGTATATAATATGTTCCTCTAAAGCAAATGAGAATTCTAAACTTCTTATTTCCCTACAGCGCAATATTCTTACAATTTTATTGTTTGCCTTTTTTTCAAAAGTAGCAGCCCTACAGCCAGATAATTGAAAATTCCGTAAGTGCTATATAAAACTGTTGCATTGTGCTCTCAATATCGTATCTATACTTATAATAAGAATGAAAGGTCTATCCGAGTGTCTGTACGGTGTTCAGTGTACACTGTCTATATTTTTGAAATAAACAGTTAAGGGTGGTGAGAATAAGAAGCTATTTTTTATAAGGTTTCAGATTTTTCTTTGTTGGTTTGCTCTGTATTTAAAATCGCATCAAATCAAAACTACTCTATATTAAAAACTACAGAATTCAATTATCTTTCTATCAATTATCTATTAAAGTATCTCGAGCATTATTTTTAGTACATCGACTACTTGTATCAAAAGTTATTACAATTTCTAGTAGACGAAACTTTACTTACATCGCATGGTGTGGTGCTATTGTGCTACTCCTAACGTGAAAAAATTAAAATAAATGATAATATTAAATATATGATAATAACATATAAGTAAAAATGTTGCATGGTCTCAGCAATCAACATTAAACACTTGTTTGTTTTGTTTTAACGTATTTGTAACGTGAAAAGTAAAATAAAATATCCACCTATGTATTATTTTTTTGAGGGCATTAATTAAGTTTTTATTTTAGAGTATGTATTACTAATTACTATGAGATATAAAGTTATTTCTGCGGCCATACGCCTGAAATTTTCGCGTGAATTCCTATATATTTATTTGATGTTTTTTTTGGAATGTAAAATTGTCTCGATTTACATACAGGTAGTATGTACATCTAGACAATTTTATATTCTACTATAAAAGTTATACAATGTGTAAATGTTGTAATGATAAAATGAAAACTGTAAAAGGTTAAGATTTTTTTTTTCTGTAAATAATGTGATAACTTACGTCGGAAGACATCTTAGAAATGTGAAATATGTCAATACTTGGAACTGATTTCTAAAAAATATTATATTTAGCAAACAAGTTGACAAAACAACATAGTACATTGGTCATGGAACATGGAACATCATGTTAATTACGTAACTAAGAAGCAATCCGTCTGATGGTGCTGATTGCGCCTAATTTGTCATTGTACACTGTTCATTACGTACCGCTCGGGCGTATGTACGATGGAGCGTAAAGCGTAATTAGAATCTAATTCTATTATAACTATTAATTATATTATAACCACTATGCTTGACTTCTCATTTTAAACTCAATAAATCTGTAGCGAAGTGGGTTGTGTTTGATCTTTGACCCGGCTTACTGTACCGAAGTTCGTAGATTTAGTTACTGCACAATGTTCTACAAAGTTGAAATTCTGTACTCTGATTTGGCCCCCTACATAGCTTTATATAGCGTGTAACTTAGTGTAGTGTGTATTTGTTGATTCAGGTCATAGTGTATCTTCCCCTGATGTGTGTTCACCATGTAGTGGTGGGCCACACGGACGCCAGTTCAGCAATCCAACGGGCGTGAAGCCAAGAAGAGCAGTAGGTTGCTCCTGGTACTTCTCTATATACCTACCAGATTGGACATTACTATCATTCCGCTGGTTGTTAGTAGAGCAGCCGTCGTTTCATCATTGTGGAGTACTTAAAATTGATCCTTTTTTTATTGTTGGGAAATGCATTTACGCATACCACCTTTAGGAAACAGGTTATGTTGGCCTTACCGGTAAGCCCATACTACCCAAGAACGCTATTTGCAAATGTATAGCATAATTTATCAAATAGTATAAATAAAGTTCAATTTCTTTAAACTTCGTGTTTTAAGAAATAAAAATGAACTTTACCAAATTTAAAAGGTGTAGGTATCTTTTTAAATATATTATTCTAATTTAATCCCTTGACTTATTTATAACTTTAATAATATTATTATTATGTTTTAAATATTTTTGAGGTTTACAATTCTCATTAAAAGTTGTTGAAAATATCGTGCTAAAATATAATTTAAAATTTTAACTAATTAGGAGCTTCCATCGACCCTTATCAGACTCGCTTCCATTATTAAATTAAGTGACTTCTGTGAACTTGTGTAAACAGAATAAATAGGTACGTACTTATTTTATATATTTTTTTCCAATGCTTATAAGTGACTAATATCTTATTAGTATTAATATTCGTAGAAATGAGCTACGCGGGCTACGTCATAAATATAAATTACAAGCGATTCAACCTCACTTCTCTCTGTTTCGTCCCATGGTACGTTGTGATGGTCGGTATGGAATAGGAATTATAATTCATATGGTATATATATATTATGATAATATTATTCCGGACTATCTAATGCAAAAATATTTTTTTCAAATCGCAGGTTCGAGTCCCGCTGGGGGCATTCATTTGTTGATCACGAATGTTTGTACTCCAGCCATGGGTGCTTATATTTATAATGTGTATGTGTTTAAAATTTATATGTGTAGTATATCAACTATCTGGTATCCGTAATACAAGCCTCGTAGCTTACCACGGAATCAGATGACGCTGTTGTATTAATGTACTTATTTATTTTTATTTATTTATAATATTAAAAACATATAGTATAGATTCTACACAAAATATAATATAAAATTAATTTGATTAAGACTTCTTGTTTGTCCATGGCGCAACGTGACCGTAAAATAATCTAATTAAGTTATATCGTAAAAAATATCGAAAGAAAACGCTCATCTTTGCTCTCGTCTAAAATTGTAAACATCAGATGCTGGCCTAGTCGTTTGCATTTGTAAATGTACAAGCAAAAAGCGCAAAAACGAGTGATGAGGGTCTCGTTCGAAATACTGTGAAAGTAGGTAATCAGCTCGTATACCGCCTCTTACTTCAAAGTGAATACTTCGTTTACTACCTTTTTATATTTAATGCTTGGGAATGTGTCGCAATACGCCTACAATACATGTGTAGATATGTTGCATTCCTTACATTCATTTGGAGCATGTTAATTATATTATAGTATTGATACTAAATTTCTCAGTTAATTAACATGGTGGAACTACTTGCTCTTGAGGTAGATTAAACATTTGTCGTCGCAGGACATGTCACATGAGTATATGACAAGCCTCTGGGACATTTTGGCAACTTGTACTACAATTGTATTAACTATAACACCTAATATATTAGCTATCATTATGGTGTTTTATCTTGAACATTTATAGGTCTACTAACAACCCACCTTTCACTGAAATACGTCCTTACGTACCAAACAGTGTCCTATATATTATTCCAGGTGATATTGTGTCTGTTTACTGTATTTCGTCTAAATACGTCATGCAGTCCAGCAGTTATAGAATCAATCGCAACACACATACATACAAACATTCACAGTAGTAGTCAGATTCTTAAATATTTATTCATTCGTTACGACTATGTTGTAGCGATATGGTATAGTTATTCATTTACTTGAATATCAGTAGAACGGTATACATACAGCTTGCAGCTACAGCTTCTATAGCTAAAAATCCGTTACGTGGAATGTAGACATTAGACCCAGTATAGCAACTATAATAAATGAATATTATGTTGACCTTGCGCATTTCAAGCTCATCTACGTACTGAATATTTCTTATAGGCTATACTTCTAATGGTGACGTATTTATAAATTTTACATAAATGAAGTTTTTATTGTAAATTAAAAGTGCACTACGAGTAGTGCGATTCTTATATTTTATGGTATCGCTTTCAGTATATAAATTATTTCAGTATTATCCTTTAGAACTGCCTCGTTGGTATAGACTCCGGTACAAACGAGTGCAAATACGGAGCATACTGGGTTCGAGCCCATAGCCGAGTGAAGATAAATTATTCAACATTTCTGTCAATAAATACTTTCAACCCTCTCCGAGCTGGGAAGGTGGTGGTGTTTCATCCTCATGGAGACCAAGTAAAGAAATCACAACTTGCCTTGGAAAATAAGCTTTTATTATATAAGTGCATACTTCAATTCATAATATGGATGTACAAATTGCATCTGTGCACCGCTAACTCCAACTTAAAAATTCTCCAACGCTTCCAATCAAAGGGTTTGCATGGAACCGCCATGGTATAAAACAAACAAAAGACTTCATTGCGACTTACATATTAAAATGGTTAAGCGTTTATGAGTAAAATTGCAAATTCTCTTTAAACATATAAAAAGCGAAAACAAAATCATCCTAACCGACTGGCAAACTATGTAATGGATAAACTTTAGGAGTTTTCTCATCATTTCTTCTCAAAACTACAGGGCCTTATTTTTCTATTTTTCTTTTCGAATTATCCGATTTAATATATTTAAGGTAAGTTATTTTATATATACTGTTTCCTTACTGTTCTCTTTTTATATATAACTAAGTATTTTATTATACTTGACTGTTGTCTTAAAAATTAAAAAAAAAAAAAAAATTATAATTCAAAAGAATCTGTCAAATCTAAGCATATTTTGATTTGATTAAATTATTTTTAATTTGCAGTAGTGTTGCTTAATACTTTAAAATAATCAAAAATCAATTTATATTTTAACTTAATTTTCTTATATCAAATTAATACTTAATTTAAATAATAAAATGCAACTTAGCATAAACAATTTATAGGTAAGAAAATATACATAATTATTAGAATAGCAACACTACATAATACTTTTGAATAACTAATATTAAATTATAATAATTATAATAATACTAGCTAAAAATAAGTTAATAATATTGCCATAATTATAAATTATTTTTAAATTATTTAAATTTAAATATAAATGTTTAGAATTAAAATTTTATAAGGTACTCTGATGCCATTTTCAAAATTTTTGTAAATTGTGGGTAGGCACTGTCTGTAACAAGTATATAAACCTATGAGACGTCAAATACCTTAGTCTCTCCCTCTCCCGTGACCATGATTGCTGTAAAGCATTCGAAACGTCGGGAACTAAAAATCAAAATAAATCCGCGACAAAATCCGAAAACGTAGTTTCATTTATAATGTTGTCTGGATTTTAACCAGGACTGACTTTAAACTATAGACTCTATTCTATGGTGGATAATCTACAGCCACCCCAAGTCAAGTTTAAAACTAGAGTGTAAATTGAAAAAAAGTTTTGCCTTACTATCAATTAACCATAGTAGTATTTTGACGGTTTTAAGGTTCAATTTACGTTTGACGACTCGTTTGGCTCAGTTGGTAGTAAGCCTACTTTCTGTACCAGCGGTCGCGGGTTCGAGTCCCGCTGGGGGCATTCATTTACTAATCACGAATGTTTGTACTCCAGTCATGGATGTTTATATTAATAATATGTATGTATTTAAAATATATATGTGTAGTATATCAACTATCTGGTATCCGCAACACAAGCACGTTACGTAGCTTACTGCGGAACTAGATGGCGCTGTTATAATAATGTCCCAAAATATTTATTTATTATTATTTATTTATTAAGTTAAAGAATATATATAACTACAAAAATAGTTTAAGCAAAATAAGTATAGATAAAAATAAGTATCAGCAAGAGTAAGCAATATTAAATTAAAATTTTATTTTTAAAATACTCTCGAGTTGCCGGTAACACATAAATTTACGTAAAGTCTTATTCAGTAAGAAAAAGTTGTTTCAGAGTTGGCTTCGTTTAAAGTAGCTAACTTTAAAAAAATAAAATTAAGCGGAAAATTTCTGAAACTTTTAATTATACGCTGATTTTGTCACGTATCAAGTACACTTTTAATGTATTTTTAATTATTTATTATTTCGCGTTCCATATTCTTTCGAAATAAGTGTTTTATGTCTGTTTGCGAAATGGTTTTAGCACTGCATTAGACTAATATATAAAATTGAATTTAAGTTTGTTGCAAATAGGTTTCAAGGTCACAGTTTCAAAGCTGACAAACGATAATACTTTAGCCTACGTTATATACTAAGAGTACATTTCCTAAAATATTAATTTATATATAAAAAAGTATCACAAAGCATATCATAATTATAGGCTAACTCAGCATGTATTGAAAGAAAATTGAACTAAAGAAAAGGTTGTTGCTCACTTATGCATTAAGATAACAGTGAAAACTATATACTCGTAATTCGTATATAGGCAATTTTATCTTGGTATAAAACATTTCATCATCAGCCCTTTTTAATGTCCCACTGCTGGGCACGGGCCTCCGTCAGTACGAGGGGAATCAGGCCATAGTCCACCGCGCTGGCCCAGTGCGTGTTGGCGGACTTCACATGTCTTACGAAAACTTGCTAGGTTTTCTCAGACATGCAGGTTTCCTCACGATGTTTTCCTTCACCGTAAGACAAGTGGTAATCATGATAGAAATGATTCGCACATGAATATCAGAGGTGCGAGACCCGGATTTGAACTCGCATCACTCGGTTATACAAGCGACGCGTTACCGCTGGGCTACCATTTATTGTATAAGAAAATACAGAAGCGCAGTAAGCTGGGTAAGCTAAGCTTCTAAACAAAGTGAAGGTGGGTATATTATTCAAAAAAGGAAATAAAGAAAATTCTGACCTGTATATTATTTATGACAAGCTTTCTCTAAGGTTGAACGAGTACGTGTCTCTAGACAATTAAACTTTTCCTTTATTCTTTGGTATGGCTTTAGAAAATGAAACTACGAAATAGAATAGATTTAAAGCCTCAATTAAAATCAAGCGTATCAGCTTTTTGTTACTAAAAATTGTTTTAAGAACGGTTTAATTTGCAGCTTAAAATTAATTTGAGTGTTACATTTGAAATGAAGACAGAATCAATCTAAGCTTTTGCGGAATTGTGCAATTTATTTAATAATAATAAGGCCTATCTTACCAAGACTAGATCAGGACAAACGCGACACTTGCTCTCCGTAGCAAGGAGGTGAAACACCGCCAACTTCCAACTCCGACTGTAACTGAGAATATCTTAACAGAAAAACTCGGCAATTAAAGTTGGCATTAATCTAAGAATCTAATAAATATGCAAATTATTATAAACCTCGTAATCTATTTTGCCTATTTGTTAATTCATTTTTTACTTTAATTGAAGAAGAGAGTTAACTCTTCAAGTTTTTTTGGTTAGTTTATTAGTTACAAGATATACATTCACTTCTTTCCGTATTTTATGATTGTTTTATAAATATTTACAACTATTTTCTTTAAAAAACTATTTTATTACAACCTATATAAAATATTATCACATAAATTTAAAAAGATGCTAAGGCTTTCAATTAAAATGTTTCCATTATGGTTTATACACAGAGGCGTAAGTATGTATAAACTCACGGGTGATTAAAGGCTGGATGTTATCCTCGCTTTTCCATACACGTCAACAACATTTAATAAATAATTTGATTTTACAAAGTATTTCCCTCATGAATTTAAGTTTACTATAAGATTACGTACTTACCTACATGTTTTGTATTTGAGCAACATAATTTTTAATTATCTTTTTTAATTCTCTTAGTCTTTAATAAGAAACGATTTTGTATTGTGCTAAATTATTTAGGTTAGACAGACCCTAACAGAATCAAAACTGTGACCCGGTTTAGGCTGATTTGGATTTTTAACTGGCGAACTCGACTTGAATGGTGACTATTGCATTGCATTTTAACTTTCACCTATATCAGGTTAAGTGTAAAATCTAGGAGTAATGTAGCAGACAAAAAATATAACACTTTATAAACAAAAATCAAATGATTGTTAAAATAAGGGATCTAATATAAAACAAAGGGTTCCCATTGCTAATGAATAGGTTATACAGAACACATTCTTAGACAATAAGATTTAAATATATCCATCATATTATGAAATACACTGTACACATATTACTATGTGAGAGCAATAGGTTCGATTAAAGGTAAAGCTGACGGAAATTGAAGGGCCGGTGAGAAATATCTCATCCACATTTAATATGTTGGGACATTATTACAACAGCACCATCTAGTTCCGTGGTAAGCTACGAAGCTTGTGTTACGGATACCAGATAGTTGATATACACAAATATAAATTTTAAATACATACATATTATAAATATAGACACCCATGACTAGGTACAAACATTCATGTTCAACAAATGAATGCCCCCAGCGGGACTCGAACCCGCGACCGCTGACGTAGAAAGTAGGATCACTACCAACTGAGCCAAACGTTTATATTATTGTATATGGTATTCAATAAATAATTTACATTGTACATAAGTGTCATATTGGCTGTTGTGTCCTTATTTTTCATAATAAAATACTATATGAAGATTTATGTTCCAACGTTTACTAATTATAAATATCAAAAACGAATGTTATATATATACTAGCGTTAATTAGATATCTAGTAATTAGAAACCACAAAGTTAGTAGTAAACCACACACGCTAGCCGCTTTAACGTAACGACGCAGTGTAATGAAGCCTTTGTGCGCTCCGGAACAATTAGCTATCTTCCAGCGGTTTTTAAGGTTATCTAGATCCCACATTGTGAGCATTTATTTCTATAGTGCTTGTTATGTGTGAAATATGTCTATACACTTCATCTTTAACTGAAATTTATCGAAATTCTAAAATAAACTGAGGGTCCGTCTACTAGATAAATATAGGCCATTGTGCTATTGACCTAGTCTTCTTCTTATATTTATAGTATTTACAAGTTAGTTATCGATATTTCCATAATATGAAAAATGTACATACTTTCAGTAATGCTATTAAAGTGAATCTTCAGTTAATGGTTCATTAATCTTTTCTATAAAATCATAGTGATAAAACCTACATGCCTGAATGAACCTAGCAAGTTTCGTCCGCCAAATCGCACTTATTCAGAGGCGTGGATAATCCCACTAGTATTGAAAGGAAACCTAGCCTAAAGGAGATAATAATGCTGATATCGTTTATTGATATGATATCGTTATTAACGTACCATCAAGATGTCCTCGTAATTCCATCTCTCCTTTCTCACTTCCCCTTCGCAGAACCGTACTAGGAGCTAACTCACCCATTCCTAGACTTAGTCGATTAGCTAATAATTACGCAAGAGAATGCGATATATTTTCCGATCCCCCGAGTAAAATTAAAAAAATATTACTGTCTATGAAGTAGCTCCAACTGTGAAACAAAAATCTTGTAGTGTTTTTTTGTATTACTGTATTATTATAGATTGTTTGTTATTATTTTATGTGTTATTTTCTATTACTTGCTGTCATTTTAGTTTTTAATATTTTATTTTAAATTTACCTTTTTTTTTGTCAAACTTTTCCTGTCTTCAATAATTATGCATGCGGTGTTTATCTTTTTAAGTTGTATCTATATATGTTATCGTGTATTGTGTACAACTTGATAAACCAAATAAATAAATAAATAAATAAATAAATATCAATTATACATATCATTATAAAATTCTTACTAAGTGGAAGCCGATAATTAAATATTTTTTTGGAAATTTCTCATTGAAATAGTCTTTTTTATCGACACAGAGGTAGAATCTAGTTTAAAGAATTCTTGTCTGTCTCTTTGTTAAACCACTGGACAGTCTTTGAGTGTCAACATATGGTAAAGTTTTTAAAATACGAGATAATATCATATCTCTAAGAAATCTTTATTAACCGTCAAAGCGTATCAAAGGTAGAACCTGAGCCGAGCAAGGGAGAGAATGTTTTATATAAGTACTAGCAGTACCCGCAGCTTCGCCCTCGATCGTGATTTCAAGCCCGCTAGAAAAAAAGTTTCCTATGTTACTTCTGATACCTCCAAGAATATATGTAGCAAGTTTCATGATGATCGGTTAAGTAGTTTTTGCGTGAAAGCGTAACAAACAAACTTACATTCACATTTATTATTTATAATATTAGTATTTAGTATAGATGTCTATATGAATTATAATAATGTACGTTTACAGTACCTTAAAATGTTGTAATAACAGTTGCTCTGTTTGAATACAAAAGCTGAAGTTTAATCTGCTTCGAAGAAAAATGACGACGATTTTATAAATGTTTTTAATATAACAAACAAATCATATTTTTTTCTTGAAACAGGCTTGAAATATTTCGCATTGTAAATGTAAAGAATCACTGCTGTCATAACAAAAAATACCACTTTAGCACACTGTTGAAATTTGTAGAATTACGTCGTATATTGGCCCTTGCCTGCTGTTTTCTCCCGTATAAGTTTGTAAAATGCATATTTATGCTACCAATAATAATATTTTAATTCAAACATTCATTTTTATTTGTATCAAACGAATAAAATTTTTAAAGTTACATTGAGATCGGTTTTAGTTAAATTAACCGTTATAAAGTGACTACCTCTACGTTCCTCAAAATAAAAAAAAATAATTATCGTAACAACACATTTTCCTTATTCTTAATTTAAGATTTTCATCTGCATTTTGTTTCTATAATTATTATCTATGAATAAGGTTTAAATTCATAGGTTAAAACATGAAACTTCTCTTACATATACTTAGAAGTGTAACGAAAGATTCAATGCGACAGCTCTGACTTATATCTAGGGAATATTTCATCCCGAACCTAACACTGGACGACGTGAGAGCCAGATGACCGATGGCTTTCCGACACCTGCCTGTCAAACCTCTTGGGAAGTCCGATCTTTCGTATCGATAACAGTTATATATTAATGGCAATCTTTTTTGTTGATAAAATATTACAGATACCTCTATAATATTTCATATCCTCTCTATACTATATAGCCGGTTGTCGGTTTTACTCACGTGGTAGGCATGGTATATTTTTGTCAAATATATGTATTTATCCTTTTTTTAACGTTAGGAAATGCAATACTGCCTGCATATTCGTACATTTGGTTATATGGGACTAACTAGCCAAACAAGTACTACAAACTAAAATCCAAAGGAAACGGTACCGTTTTAATGGAACGTCGTAATTCCTTTATACAGTCAAACACGCTCCGACGACCGGCTTGCTAAAGCACACCACATATCCACTGTGCTATTAGAAAAGTTAAAGGAGACAGGTATGACAAACCGCCCAATGACAACACCTTATTCTCCCCTCTAGGTCGCCTCCCGGTACGTTTCTAGCTTCGCGCCCAGCTGGATTGCCGAACCCTAATGTAAACATTGATGTATCTTTTAATGTTTAGTCAGTGTAAGTATAAATTTTTAAAGCGACCCAGTTATTAAGTCCTAAAACTTGACACGAGTACCTACTAAGTTAGCGCTACACCTTTAGTTACAATCGGTCCTATATTTTTTGCGTAAACTGTACATAAATACGGACAAACAGATATTATTAAGTAGGTCTATATTCTGCATATATTATACTTTGCATTCAATGTTTAAAAAATTAAACGCTTTGCTACTTTTTTATTATGCGTATAGATTATTATTATTTAAAAGTAAGAAACTAAAATATGTAACGTTATAAATTTAGATTTTTGTTGTATTCTATAAGCCGTATTGTATTGGAAGCAGGAGCCGGTAATCAATGCGGCATAGCTGTTTTGTTTGCTTTACCGATAAAACAAATTACCTTTTATAGGCCGAATAAATCAGTAAACTCGTCGAGCGCGTCGGTAACGAAGTTAGTAAAAACATGTCTTGTTACTTAGCAAAGTAGGCAGCCATGATAATGTAATAAGTACGTTTTCGCCGAATATTTATAATGATATATATATTATAATTTATAAATATTTTTTACCGTCAAGGATAAATTGTGGATATACCGATATTTGAGATAGATGGGTACGGCCGGCCTCAGGCTTTACGCATTGAGAGCGATTGAACAAGCCGTATTTGTGGTGAAACTGTTGATTGCAGCTAGACCTCTGTATCGACCAATGAAAGAATATGGTAATTTAAATAGTACGAGTGGGAAAAATATATTATGGTTGGTCATTTTTTTAATAGAATATTCCTTTATAAATTACAATGAGATGTCATGAAAAATTTAATGTACATTAAAATAAGATATACTATTAATGAGAACTTATTTAAGACGAAAACTTATAAGTATAAAGAGCCTTTGCACTACAAAAATAGTTGCGAAACATATATAGCTAATGCATTGAAATCAGAAATTCATCATTTATTAATCAAAAAAATCTGAAGGAGAATATTTAGATTTTTGTTGATGAGGCTTCGTAGACCATTAATATTCATGTACAATATATATGGCACTCCACTAGAAGAGGTAACTCAATGTATGCTATAAATCTAACTGACTTTTTTGCTTTGGAAGATAAATTTGTAGCAAGAGTAATAATTTACGTAAAGTTATGCACCGGTGTGAATTTCCTGGTAATGTCCGGCGGTCCAGAATTCATACGAGGGTAACTTTTTTCAATTCACTTTATTTAAAGACGATTCTAGCCTACATACGAATAAATTTAGTTTATACCTTTACCATCGTTTAAATAACGTTATTTTTGTATGTTAGGAACTATTTATTGTAGTATGTACTCGTATGTTGGTCATATTATGTATATTTAGTTTCCTTAAGTTTCTGTCGCCATTTCTTCTCATGACTGACATTTTTCATTTCGAACTGGTAAATCATGAATGTTCAGTAAAGATGCGTAATAATTTAATACTGAATCAATAATTTGAACTTAGATAGAAGTAAATATATTTCTTTATCTAATATCTCTTTTTAAGACTATGGACTGTAAGAAGAATATTTTATTAAATTGATATAATATTTTTTTATAATACATATAGTTACTTAATCTAAAGGGCTTTTAGACTTTATTTGTATATCTTACACAGCAAACTTACATAAAGGCGATATTGCGAGGGAAAGCAAATATTTTTGTCCAAATTACTTACAACAAAGACGGGACATCAAGGTTCGTCCGAACATGTCATTTGGCTGGAATTATGAAAATATCAGATCTACTATAGAGTATGGCGGCTACCAAAATTTGCTCCTAAGTAAATGAAACTCGTGACGGTGCGACGAATAAATAAATTATGTTATGCGTCGTAAACTAAATGTTTTATTTACTACATTTTTTGTAATGAATCATAAGAAGTATTACCAATTACCATCGAACAAGTATTGAAATTAAAAATAATTTAAAAGTACATTTTTAACCTATCATTGTAAGCTAAAGAATGTTGTCTGATTTTGTAGAAAAAAAGATTATAGGTCCTATATATACAATAAAACAATTTAAATATTATTATATAACAAAATAATAATACAAAAAATTAAAAAACGAATATAATTCGAAAATAGTTTTAAGTTTTAGTTGAAATTCGAGAACTTTTTAACTTCGATGCTTTATCCAAACCGTAGCCGTAACTCCTAATGCCACTGGGGTGTAATAATCCTAGCTTGACAAATACGAAACGAAACGAAAACTCTGCTACGTAAACATATTATAATAGAATAGGAAGAATTTTATATAGTATTTCATATCTGATTTCAAAATAATCTTAGTTTATTTTGAAATCAAACGTATCTTTCTTCATTCTTCATTTCGAATTTTAATTGCAATTAAAAATGCTAATTCAAAAGATTAAACTCGCTCCAAAAACACTTCTAATACAGTTAATTATTCTTTTTAATTTTTCACTAATCGCACCTATGTTACTTTTTATAATACCTAAAAGTTGACGGGTAGCGATAGTTAGTTTCAGTTTTAAGTATACCGTTTGCTCATTTTTTATGCCGTGTAATAAAAGTTCAAATTCAGAAAATATCGTAGAATAAGATGTTACCATTTTGGGTTGTGACGCCACAAAAAAATATACACAGCTCGAATTAAGTTACTTGCTGTATTCGTATTTCACATTAACCAGTAATTTTAATGTTTCTTATTTTTCCTTGTCCCAAGAGCTTAAAAGAAATTTACAAAGCCTTTTGCACCGCCGCACTCGTGTGCTCAAAATTTATAAAATATGAGGTCATAAAAATGCTAAATAATAAATATTATACTATACCAACAATTACTTTGGAAAAAGGTCTGTTATTTTAATGGAAGTAGTTAATGAATTTGTGAACGTTTTATTTAAAATGGATTTACTGAATAAGCATTAAGAATAAAGTAAAATTTTAGTAACCTTTCAGCGCTAACTAGCTCACTTCACGGAAGCCTATTCATTTGCCCTATTTTGTTTATACACGTAACATGTTCTACTTAAAATTAGAACGTATTTAGATAGTATAATGTATACGTTATTTAAATACATACAAAAATAATACCCTCAAAGAATCCTTGGATATGTTACGGGATAAGAAATAATATGTAAATATCTATCATTAATTATACAGAATGGGATGGGCATGAAAAAAATACCTTAAATATTAAAAATATTAAATTTTACTCAAAGGAAACATGATACAAAAACAAATTTAATCACAGATCATCTTTAAATTTGAAAAGTCTCTATGTAATGTACGTCATATGCCAAAATTCTGGATATCTAATTGCTTATTATTTAAATAATAAAGCGGTTTATGGAGAAAAGAGATTATTGGACAAAACAGTCGGATTTATATAATTGTTTTCAACAAAAGAGCCACTTAAACTGTTAAATCGCTTTAAAATTAATTGCCTACTACACTTTTAAGGCTTTAAATTAACTTAGGTCCTTGTAAGTACTAGATGTAATAGACGACACGTTTGGCTCAGTCGGTAGAGACCCTACTTTCTGAGCCAGCGGTTGCGGGTTCGAGTCCCGCTGGGGGCATTCATTTGTTGAGCACGAATGCTTATACTCCAGTCATGGGTGTTTATATTTATAATATGTATGTATTTAAAATTTATATGTGTAATATATCAACTATCTGGTATCTGTAACACAAGCTTAGCTTACCACAGATCTAGATGGCGCTGTTGTAATAATGTCCCTTAAAAAAAATGTAGTGCAATAAACGTCTCATAGTCCAACAGGATGGCAATCTGAATCGACCAAAGACATAAAGCATAGAATTGACCGGACTCTAGGTGCTACTAAAATATCTAGAGAGTAAATTTTATAACACTTAGTTCGTCCAAAAACAAAAGGTAAGGAAAATCAGTTACCGAGTTCAATAACCAATTGATCACTAATATATTTCTTTATATTAACCATAAAAATACTTGATTTTGATACCTACTAAATAATAATAATCAAGCATTTAGAGGTCCCGATGACCTTTCATATAAAACTAATGAAATGTAATAAAATGAAAATTTACTTTATTATACAATAAGACTTAACATAACTTTTGATTAAAGTCATTTATTTAATAGTAATATTCTCCTTCATTTCGTTCTATTTCGAAGCTGAAATATCAATGTTAAGAAATAAATGTATTCCACATGAGGTATCTTTTTTACCCTTTTATGGTTCCGTGACTCTACGAACTTAAATTTTAATTCAAGTTTAGCTAACAGTATTATTATGATGACGTACATAATTTAGCGCCTTTGTTGTTTTAATAAAGAAACTTTTTTTTTTTTTTTTTATTCAAATCAGAATTAGTGCTTGACTACGTTCCACCTGATGGTAAGTGGTAACGAATATTATTTTGAATATTATTTTCACAATTATGCAAGTTTTGTTGACAAATTATTTATGAATATTTCCGCTTTGATTTATCTTAAATACCGTAATAATATTAAGTTTATTTTACTTCTAGATTGCTCAATTTCAAACTAATTCCATACCTCTGTTTGTGAGGCAAATAATACAAGATAATATGATTACTTGATAGAAAATTATATTGAAGCAGGATGTTTTTATTTCTATATTAAAAAAGGATATTTTTAAATTTCGTATCCTTTATCAGTAGAAATATAATATTTTCATTTGCGTGTATGATTTTATATGAGTTATAATCATTACATTTATTCGTACCTAAAACTTTCGCTATCTAAAACACATATTGTATTCGTATATCTAAGCATTTCTCTTTTGAACTTCCTTTTTCTTTGAATAAACAATACCATTAAGGAAATAGGATTAAATGTTGTACCGCCATCTTATTGATCCTTTAATCCGATTCATTATTTTTGATTCCCCTTTAAAAAATCCTTTTATTTGATCAGATTAGCTGAATTTCGCAGCAGTAATTGCTCGTTTTTATTTTATACCCCTCTTGAGGTAAAATAAATTCAATGTTCTTATTAAGATTTTAAGCTTTGTACCGTCAAATTGGTAAATTTAAGTTTTTAACTCAACTACAAGAGCAGAAAAATTTATAATATAATATCCATAAAACGTAATAAATAATGATTTCTTCTGAAAAGGTACTCTTTTTCATGGTTGTAAAAGTTAGGTAGAGTTTCTAAATACAAAAAAGCGGAACCAATTTCGGAGACTGTCTTGGTTTATGTTTGTGTAATAATCTTTAGCAACAACATTTTTTAGGTTCCTTCTACGTTTTATTACAATTTTACATTCATTTTATTACAACTTCGCATTTTATCGTACACGTTTGTTTGATTCGTTAGGAAAGCTCAAGGAATGATTTAACATTCGTGTATGTAGTTAAAATTTGTTTTTAATACAATGTATGCCTAGCCCAAGCTTATTTCGGTTGCAATCAAGTCAAAGTACGAGTATAATTATTACACCCACTTTGAACACACTGTGTGCAATTGTTTAAGTTTATATTTTGTATTTTAAGTTTATAATATTTTTTCGTAAATATATATTTAAAAAAATTAATAATAATATTTTTGGGTTCCATTTAGAATTATTATTTATTTTTATGGAATTAAAACACTCGGTTACAAAAGTAAATACCAAAGAAAAAATGTATACCTATACGTACGTAGGTACTCGTATAACTCGTATAAACTCGTATAACTCGTATAAAAGTAGGAATATATTTTTTTCAAAACTAAACATTAATAAATCCAATTTTAAGAACATGTGACTTGATAATATTCTAACACGTCATAATATATTCTACTCTACGATTTATAAGCGGAAAATTTTATTTCCTTCGTTTCCTTTCATTTAGATACGGTTCAATTCCTTTTATACCCTTTCCTCAATTCTGTCCTCATCTTTTCCCAGCTCCGTCCTACATTACTTAATATAATGATTTCTTTTGTCTTTATGTTTCTCTAATGACTGTTATTTGAACTCTTTTGTCTGATTCTGTGGTCTGTGGTCTTGATATTTTAATGAGATTACATCATGAAATGTTTGCGTGAACTTGCCTAGACATTTATAAATTAATAGATAATGGTCATCAATTAAAGTTTGAAACATAAATTAATGATTGTATGGAATCGAAACACTTTTTTGAAACTTCCACTTATAGAAATTTCAAAAAAGTTATTTCGTATATTTTATGCTATTTTACATTAAGGTTTATTTTTAAATTCATATTTGCTAATGGGTATATACGTAAGTATTTCAAGTATAACTTGTACTTAAGAGCAATTTCAAAACTTCTACTTAAACATTATACTGAATATTAGAGTTTAGCTACGAAGCGTGAAAGGATTATGCACGAAAAGTGAAATTTATGCTGAGATATAGATGAGTATGAGATGAATATAGGTATAGTTCTCAGCTTATAACTTGCCAGAAATATTATTTTATTATTTTTATTTCTACGTAGAACGTACCGACCTTTCATATAATATTTCATCTAAAAATAATCATTAAATAATATTTGCATAATATGTTAATTAAATTAATAATTTATTAGCTTAAACCTTAGATAATAAGGACAATATAATAAGATAAAAAAAGGAATCGGGTAAATAGAAAAATATTAAAATCTCAACTTTTGAGTTCTACTTACGAACTTCAACTCCACAAAATCCCATTTTGTATTAAGTAAACTTTGTTTCAATCGAAACATAAATTATACTCTCAAAATACTTATAGAATAAAACAAATAGTTTTACAACTTGTGTATTTCTGATCAATATTCTCTATCATAACAAGAAACTCGGGAACGAAGACGCATGAAGAACGCTCTTAATAAAAACAAATTTTTATTTTCTCATCAATAATTTATTCCTATGAGTATTCTTACAAACAATAAGTAACATAGTTTAATACTCCTACCTTTGAAAGTTTATTACACAACCCTTTTGTTTTCTACTTTCTTTAAAAGAGAGCTGCGTTTAACACACGCCATTAATTTCACACTTAACTGTCGAAAATTATAAATGTAACAAGTTGTACAGCTTTTTACAAATATCACTATTATATACAAACCTTACATAATATTTACATGAAACAAAGACTTTACTTTATACTAAATTATTATTTATCAGAGGCTACAAGTAATTTAATCACAAATACCAGTTATTACGTAAAAGCTTTACCAACTTTATTTGTCTTAGACAATTCCAACAATGTTAATTTATTCTAATATAAACAGCAGTAATATAATCAATACAAAACATAACCAAACTTAAGAAACATTCTGAAAAGGACTGAATGCTATTATTATGTAAAAATATTTACATTTTATAATATAAACACATTATTTCTCCATACTGCTTATATTATTAGGCTAATTAAATTTTTATCGATACTAGGGACAACAGTAAATAAAATATAAAATGAATTCGAGGAAGCATCGAGGGTATTCGAGGAAACTAAACAACCGGGGTCGAAGCGACTTGACGTACCTAATACCTATATTCCATGAGTATCTTTGCCAAGCTCTCTAAGCTTGCATATTCACTGCATAGTGGATTATATTATATTATAGTGGCCAAAACTTTTTAAAATGACATGAAAGAATTATTAAATTATTATTGAAATAAAAAGACCGTACAATTAAGATTCGTAGTTCGTATTTGTAGTTTTTTTTTTTTTTTTTTTTTTTATGGGACAAAGGGGGCAAACGGGCAGGAGGCTCACCTGATAGTAAGTGATCACCTACGCCCATGGACATCTGCAACACCACAGGGTTTGCAGATGCGTTGCCGGCCTTTCAAGAAAGGGAGGGAGGGAGGAGGGAGAAGGACGGGAGGAGGTATGGGGAGTGGGCCTCCCGGACTCTCACTCACCGGACGAAACGCGACAGCATAGCTGCCACTTCACGCCGGTCTTCTGTGAGAGAGTGGTACTATACGGGGCGTGCCGGCCCATTCGGCTGCTACCCGAAGGTAACAAGCATGGCACTACCACTATAAAAGTGGTAAAAAAAGTAATATAGTATGATAATTGACTTGCTGAAATTAATTAAAAGTAAAAAATGGAAGGGAAGATTTATTTTATACCTTAGCGAAAAATAAATGATTATATTAATTAAGTATATATTGTTATATTATATGGACAGTATGTGGTACATTGACTCCTACAAAACAACTTCAGATGTCAACTATTTCACGTTCTAGAAACGAACAAGTATCTTTGCAGAGCACTCGAGGTTCCACCCTCGTTGCATAGATTGTATAAACTGGTACGTAATCTACAGCACAGTTTCTACTCGATACTGGGAGCAATTTCAGATAGAAAATTGTTAACGTTGTCATTTTCACAGCATACTAACGTATCAAGCGTATATAAACTCAATGCTGCTTAGAAACTTTACTAAGTACTAGTTTATATTAATAACAAGCTTTTGAAAATATTCATATTGTCTTTGACAATTCCACTTGCATATATGTAAATTAAAAGAATACGTATCATCTAATTCATAACGTCAGTTTTTATAATATCTATTTATTTATTGTACTTACATAAAAATGGCTTAAATAAAACAAATAAGCTAAAGAAAATATCGATTCTGTCACCATCGTACAAAACAATACGATCATTCGATATTTGTACTCTGTTCAATTAAATGATTACTGCAAATCATGTATTACTCATTTTCTCATTACGTTATATGTATTTACTTAACTGATAGAAGCAAGTAACGTGTGGAAGAGATTGACCAACGGCTTAATTTCATAACACATAGCTCTTACACAAGCTGTTTGCTTCTATTAAATCTCCGCTCATGTTCGATCATAATAACGAAATCGATTCGTTCTTAATCGCGCTACAGGATTATAACAAGTAGCTAGGAAAATGAAAGAGAATAGGCGACAAAATAGTACATGGAATCAAATTCTTAACATACAATTTTATTCATATTAAAGGTATTTACAATATTACAAAGTTGAAATTTTAAATTTCCAAATTATCTTTTGCAACGCTCATAATAAATTTTAATTGCACGTTTCAGTTTTATGTTGGAAAATATCATTTAAAATATTATTGAATGAAAGAAATATTACCTGGCTAAAATATTAAAGAGGTCATCTATCATAGAGTCGTTGTTTTTTAAATATATCTGATTACTTAAACATAATAATTATATTAGCTTATATAAAGCGTCTTATTTATATAATTATGTTATAGTTACATCCATTATCTTAGTAAGTTACCTACTCCGTAATTGGTCATCTCGAAGAACATAGAGTGGGATACACCGAAGTCTTATGAATGATATATTGGATAACTACATTAGTAAAAAAGATTAGCCAGATTAAGAAAATTGAGGTAAGGTGGTAGATGTGGATTGTAATGGTGACAGGCAGCCAACTTGCTCGTCGATGGACCATGGAGGCAGCGGCCATAGTCGCTATAAGGGCGGAACTCAAGCGAGGCGACGATGGACTGGAGCTCTGCATGGCGGCCGGTCGCTCCCCGCTCAAGACGTGAACTATAACCGATGCAGATTCTGCGCAAAAGAGTTTAATTATTAAAATATAATAAAAAATATAACATCGGTTTAAAATATCTAATAATCCTCTATATACGAAAATAATATCGTTCCCCAGTAAGTTTGTCTCATTAGCAATGATCGTTATAAATATAGATCGTTATAAAACGGCTATATCTATATGATTAAGTATTAATGGCATCGTAACTCCCAAATGGACGGGTTTATTGAAGAAACTTTGTTTGCGCAAGATGGATCTTGGATTATATATTTGAATGCCTACTCAGCTGTTTAAAAGTTATAAGTGCTTTTCAAAACAGTACGAGATTTTCATTGGTTACATAATATGTGTACGATACCTTTGCCCAATAAATATCGCGTTGCATCATGTCGTAATTGGGCTTGATGTAAACCAAAATAACCGGTTGATTAGCGTCCGGCAATCTAGCCAGGGCACAGGCATAAAGCCAAATCAAAAACTGGAAGGTAACCCACTCCCACGTCAAGAGCAGGAGAATATCGTTAGGTTAAATTGGACAAAACTAGCTTTTCTAACCGGTAAGTGAGGTACTCGTATAAGTCGCGCCTTGTTATGCACAGTACTGCTAAAATTAATTTTTATTTTATTTTTTCACCGTTAAAAATAGTATAATTGAGAAATCCTGCTGATTATTTGACTTCTTTTATTATTATTATTTTGATTCAATTTATTTGAATGAGTTTTAATTAATTAAATTCGGTCATATTAGTACAAGCCCGTGGCTTCGTCCATGTGGTGCGAGTATAAAATTAGTGAGTTTCATTTGTATAATTATTTCTAGATACATAATATCTAATCGATACATTCGCTTTGTTGGCAAAATTAATTGTATAAAATATATTTTTTAAAGATACACGACTAAGGTCATTGTGAAGTAGTCTTAGAATCTTAAAATGCTAAGATAATTCCGAGTACATAAACATAACAAACAAAAATGAAAAAAAATATGTTCTTTTTTTATATTTAAACTAATATATTACGTACATACTTCAAATACTGTAATTTTTATTACTATTATAATAAATAATAGAAAGCTTTCTGTTTGTCTATCTGAATAATAAACATTTTCATGTGTAATGTATTTGAGCGCTTTAAGTCTCAGGTGGTTCAAACTTCTTCATTACTTATTCCACTTTAACAAATTTGATGGACTTCAACGAACTGAAAATTTTAACAATATCTTCACCTGGCTAATACGAGTCAACACTGAAATAACAATTAATTTAATAATATCTCTTCTATTAATTTACAAATTGATACTGTGTCGACCACAGTGAATTAATTATGTAAAATTACTCTATAATTTCTTCAAATGGAATGGAAAAAAATTAATATAACGTGGTATGTCGTATATAATATATAAAATTATATTTCGCTTAAGTCTCTCCTTTTCTCAAATAAATATAGCCTAAGCTATGTTTAATAACATCAGCTTTATACCAGTGAAAGAAAAAATCAATTCAGTCGTTTAGGAGATTAGCTGGAAAAATTAGATACTCGTACTATGGTATGCATTTAGTGAAAGGCTGTTATTTTAAACAGGCTTCGATTTCATTTATCAGTACATAATATTAATAAAATGTAAGTGTCTGTTTTTAATTTCAAATTAACAGCTTTTCACTAAATTAAATGAAAGTATACACGGTAGTTCCATTAAAAAATCAATTTTTACAATTATTGTCTGTCCGTCTGTTTGTTCCGGCTAATCTCTAAAACATCTATTATGACGACCGATTATGACGCGACTTTCACTCGCAGATAGCTAGCACTATAAGTAGTCTAAGTAGTAACTGAGGCCACTTTTACTTTATAAATAAATATATAAAAACCGTTTAATTTTTGTTAGGTACGCCCAGCAAAGCAGGCCGGGTTGACTATTCTGTATATATGAACGATATCTACAAAGACTCCATAACAAGATGATATATGTATGTACAAATATTCAATTATAGAGTTTGTATATTTTCAGCTTATGTCAAGGTTTTTGAGGCCAATCATTAAGTAAAAAATGCGCTAGACATACTTAAGTACTACGAGAAGATGACATGGACGAAAGATACGGCACGTACACCCATATGCGTTGTCTTAATAGGCGTGTAGCAACACGATGTTACTTCCAGTAAATAGAAACATAAAATATTTTTTTATCTGTAGGATTATATTCTGTGATAGTAAGTAAGTCTAAGTAAAGTTACCTTTGAAATGTGATCGTAAGTAAGTCTAAGCAAAGTTACCTTTGAAATTGACAATAAACATTCGAAATAACAGTAGTAATTCGGTATTTAAGCTTAGTGAATTTGCTACCCACATGTTGTATCCGCATTGCGTGTTAGCAGCATTCAATTTACCTATGTGCAGCTCAATTTACCGTCAGATGCAAATTGCGTTCCTAAATACTGAGATGAAAGCAAAACGGTTGAATTGTTACCGGGTGGTATTGTCTGACTCAAATGACAAAGTGAGCTCTGAGCATCGTTTGCCTCTAAAAAGTAATTAATTAAAAGATTAATATTAATTAATTATATATAATTTAAATGGCGGTGACAGATTGACTATTTAATTACATAATATCATATTGATATATAAGACGGTACTAGAAACAGTTTTTGTTAGAAATATAAATGCATATGCTACATATTATTTCAAATAGGTATACATATAAGATAAAAACTAACACTTACCAAAGGAATATAATAAATACGAAGGAATATGAAGTAAATGTAGAGAACCATTTTAAAATGACATATTAGTTAATGACATACAGTCTGCGATCCAAAATATCCTAATTAATTAGTAAAATATAGATTTTGTGTAATAAACCAACTTACCAGAACTGCTTGGGGCACAGGTGTAGTTGCCAGAGTCGTGAGGAGCTGCCCGCGCTATTAGTAGGCGGCTGGTGCGAGTACGTTGCTCGGTCTCGACACTTATGCCTCCGCGTTGGGCGTAATTCACTACTTGTTCACCCCGATACCAATATATAAAACTGCAAGAAAATGTTAGTATTAACTTTAATTTTGTAAAAAAACAGTTAAGTTTTATAAGATTATATAGTTCTGTTTAGTTATTTAAAAAAACTTCTTTATTGCCGACACAATTTTAATATTTTTTATAAATAAATAAATAAAAATAATAAATATGTTGGGACATTATTAAAACAGCGCAGTAAACAGTTCCGTACTAAGCTACGTTACGTGCTTGTGTTACGGATACCAGATAGTTCATATACTACACATATAAATTTTAAATACATACATCCATACTAATATTATAAATGCGAAAGTAACTCTGTCTGTCTGTCAGTCTGTCTGTCTGTCTGTTACCTTTTCACGCCTAAACCACCCAACCGATTTTGCTGAAATTTGGTATGTAGATAGTTTGCATTCATGAGAAGGAAATAGGCATATTATTTTTTAGAAATTCAACCCCTAAAAGGGTTAAAAGAGGTGGCAAAGTTTGTATGAGAAAAATATTTTTATTGCACATTTTTGCATGAAACTTTGAATTAATGCTTTTTAGTACAAATGATGAAACACGTATTTCAGGGTTTTTCGAAATTCACCCCCATTGGGGGTTAAAGGGGGTGGCTAAGTTTGTATGGGAAATTTAATTCTATTGAAATATTTTGCCCATGGACATCTGCAACACCACAGGGCTTGCAGATGCGTTGCCGGCCTTTCAGGAAAGGGAGGGAGGGAGGAGGGAGAAGGACGGGAGTAGGGATGGGTAGTGGGCCTCCCGGACTCTCACTCACCGGACGAAACGCGACAGCATAGCTGCCACTTCACGCCGGTCTTCTGTGAGAGAGTGGTACTATACGGGGCGTGCCGGCCCATTCGGCTGCTACCCGAAGGTAACAAGCATGGCACTACCACTTAAGCGTTTTTTGAAAATCAACCCCTATGGGGGTTAACGGGGGTGGCACAATTTGCGTAGGAGAAATATTTAACAGTAATTTTTACCATAAGTCCATAACAATGAACCACGTACATCAGTTTATCATTAACGAAAAACACACAAAGAAATTATGATACACATAGTGGTTAAAAATAGGAAATAAGTTTTAGAAAGCGCAGCAGTGGCGGCACGGCAGGATGCTACACAGTAGTTTTCAGAAAAGAGGGCCAGAACTTTAAATGGGGAATCAGTCCTTGGTACATTATAAGTAACAGTATATAAGCAAAAATTTTTATTTTATTCACTCTTAGCGCGAGCGAAGCCGCGGGCACCGCTAGTATTATTATAAATATGAACACCCTTGTCTGGAGTATAAACATTCGTGCTGAACAAATGAATGCTCCCAGCGGGACTCGAACCCGCGACCGCTGGCGCAGAAAGTAGGGTCACTACCAACTGAGACAAACGTGTCGTCAAAGGTTTTATGTCTTTACTGTATGCAGACAAGATATCTAGATACCTATATAATTAAATATAAGTGGTGCACTTGAATTTTAGCAACATGATTAAGTTTCAATACTAGTCTCGGATTGAACTGTACATTTTCATCCGTCCTATAGTATTACTTTAAACAACGGTTGCTTTAAAAAGCTTATATTAAATACAGTTTATTGGATATATATGTCATTATTAATTTGTAGACAGAATACATAATTTCGATAATTACAGTCAATTAGTTCATCGTTATGGTTTTATTGAACACAAACTGATAGCAATTAAATACAAAAACTCGAATTTCCCGAACGAATTTCTCTTTATTCAGTCACGGTAAATATCATTATTTTTACTACAAGTTTTTGCCCAGGGTTTTCACGTGTCTGTCTTCTTTTTTGACTCATTTCCGATAGAGGATCTGTTATATAAGGCACAATTTTAATTTTTTGATTTGAATTAAGGAACATTTATTTTAAAATTCAATAAAATATAACACAGCCTTTAAACTTAAGTGTCTTATAGCAAAGGGTTTTAATTTAGCTGATACCGCTAACATATCGGAATCTCGAGTAGCGTTGATTGTCAGATTACACTCAGCTCCCTAGAATATAGAATAGAAATAAGGCAAGCAGGTAATACGGAATACCTCAAGCCTACCTCTAACGGTGTTAAATATCTACTCGTAAATTATAAAACATTCTAAAAATTGATATATTCATGTGTGAAATTATAATAGTAATATTAATTATGATAGTAATATTAATTAAGTTTCAGTGCATCATGTATACTACTATTTCTTTACACGTTTTGTATGTTTGTGTATGGGTAAATGTTATTATGTCTTTATGTATGGGTAAACTAAAAATGCGCTGAACCAATTAAAATGAAATTGCGTGTAAAAACAGTTTTAAGCCCTGGGAAGGACTTAGGATTTTATACTGATAATTATTTTTGAAATAGGAAAAAAAGTTGATGAAAGATTGTTTAAAAGTAAAAGAAGGGGTTTGGAAATATTAAGATTGTCCACGATCAAAGCCCTGAGACGCCCCAGGACTACAAAACTTCTCAGATTAAAATTAGGACCTTTCATTATTCCGGCGTTTGGATAAAAGAGATATTTTTACAAAGTCTGCAATACAGTTCTTCTGCAAAAGCAAAAACAACCAAACCCTTTTTTATTGGAAAACATTTTAATGCTATACAAACATGTCAAATATCTTCTTAAACAGACAAATTGAAATACATAATTAAAAAAAACACAAATAAATGTATAAATAATTTTAAAAATTCAAAAAAAAAACAAAATTCACATCGATCAAGAATGCTCTCATATAGTTCAACTTTTTTTAAACTAAGTTTAGCATGAAACCATCCCTTCACTTTTTATCCCGTACCAACATTGAAGTTTCAGTGATTAATTTATGTTAGCAGACTGTTCCATCGCTTGAGTAAAGCACGCAAGGCGGTCGATTAAATAAAAATTGTCGGCATCCTTGTCTATTTCATTAATTTCTTCAATCGTGTCAGTGTAATTTCGGAAAATAAAGAGAAGAAATTGTTTTTTTTTATTTTATAAGCCTACATATTCATGCCCATGTACAAGTACACGGTGGATTTCCAGTAATTGTAGGCGAATGTCGTGCCTTTAGAATTCTATTAGTTGCTAGTCCTCTAACGTACTTTTCTTTCCTGTCAACATCGCCAGCACACTTTTTGTCTAATGAGTGAACAAGATATGGTTTCCGTCGAATAATAGGATCTAAGTCAGTCATTAACTTAAAAGGTACAACTTTGAATCAGTTTCCTCAAGTTCCATGAACCTTTTTTGCATGATGAATGAGCGTACATTTCCAATTAGGTACTGAAGAGAATATACTTTTAACAACTGTGCTGAACAGTATGAAGGTTTTGACTTGAAACACTACTGGAACGTGTTTTTTTTCCTTTTTGTCTGTTTTATGGCTATGCGACGAATTAAATCTCGAGTGCTATTAACATCTTCTGTAATTGCAAACTAAAGATTTGTTCTATTTTGCTTTATAATAAAAACTACTCTATTTTCCAACGTTAACCGAATTAACACCAGTCATGGTCGCGGGATACTAAAGCATGTATGATATTTTCAATTATGACAACGTTATGGCGTTGTCGTTATTTAATGATGATCTATAAATCATTGATGTTTTCATTTTGTTTTAAAGTAAGATCGGCGGGATGTTCTACTTATAATATTCGAAAATATATTACTCACGTTATATTAAACCTAATCTATACATATAATAAAATTCTAACTAAGTTGAATCTGTACATTAAATATTTTTTGGAATTTTTAATTTAAATATTAATTATTAACGATTCAGAGGTCAACTCTATAATTTCTAGAATTTTTGTCTGTCTGCCTGTCTATCTGTGACCGTAGCACGAGAAACCCACTGGATGGATTTTGATGAAATTTGGTGTGGTGATAGCGGGTTATTCGCGTCGATATATAGGATACTTTTTACTGCAAGTCGCTAGCAAGTAGGTAATATAAGTAGAAAAATATATAAGAGAATTTTAACAAACCTTTTGTGTTTATAATATGTGTGTGATTGAATACGAGAATAATAGAATTATTGTAAAAATAATAAAATTAAATATAATAATGTTTATGAAAATTTTATTTTAAATTCCTAAATAATCTTGAATAAATTGTTAATAATATCAACCACAGAGTGTTAACAGCTATACCTATATAAACGAATTGCCTATAACGAATTACCTATATACCTATAAAATTCATTAACATTTTTTTTCGTTTTTGAATTTCATAATTCATTTTTGTTTTTGAATATTAGTTATCATTTAAGTTAACTTAACTACCTTGTGTAGTATGTACGTCACTTATAATGTTGTGCATACCTTTAATTTAGAGTTGTGTACAAAAAAGTTTTTATTTTCAATTTTTTTCAAATTTTAGTTATTAAGTTTGTGTATATTTACTCTAGTTGGTATTGCCTTATTTAATAAATAAAAAAAAATAAACTATGTGTGCGTGTGTGTGTGTGTGTGTGCTTAATACTTAAACTTAACTTAAACTTTATGATTAAATAACAAATAAACAAAGTATTAACACTGTAATTATAATCATAAAAATAATTATTTCACACTTTCATATATATTTTTTACCTATATATTATAATTTAAATATTAAAAAAAAATAAGTCGATTCAATCGGTTCAATCATGAAGAAAATACAGATGAATGAGTATTCCTTCTTTTTGAATTTGATGAATCACTGTGACAGTGGTAGCCCAGTGGTAACGCCCTCGATAACCGAGTGATGCGTGTTCAAATCTGGGTCTCGCACCTCTGATATTTTCATGTGCGAATCATTTTTTGCAATGATTACCACTTGTCCTACGGAGGAAACCTACATGTCTGAGAAAAACCGTGGGATGTTAAAAAGGGCAGAAGATGACTGTTATGCATCATAGCATTTTTGTTTCTTTTTGAATTTCAACAAAAAAAAAACTTATTAAAAATTATCTAATCGCGTACTTAACAACCATCCTTTAAGAATATTTAATGAAAGAGCAACTTATAATACTATATGTATAACTCATGAGGCAGCCCAAATAGCAGCCTTGGTTCTCCACGGAACGTATCACCCCATCAATATTCAAATTGAAAGTCCCTCGTTGGAAGATCTCGGGCACATGGTACCATTAAATGTTGATACGCAAAGAATGCCTCACTTAGAGACCTCGACCGACCCTTTTATCAGAAAATAAGCTTATCATGTTTATGAATGTGGGTTTAAATAGGCCGTGTGAAAAATATACATATACTCGTAGTTATAAAAACGATACTGTGCGGTTATTGACGGTGGTTGCGAATTTATTTATTACTTTACCTCAGTTTGCTTTTATGAAATAAAAAAATAAATGGAAAAAAAGTTATTTTAATGTTTATTTTGAAATAATATTTATAACATACTCGTTGAAATAAAGGCAAACAGGGTGGGGAAGTCAATTGAAGCATATTCAAAGTTTTAACTCAATTCAAGTCAATTCATGCTAAAGACGAATATATATAGGTAATTTGTGATAAAAAAAATCCGCTTCTTGATAAGTGTCTATTTAAGATATAGGCGAAAGAAAAATGTATATATAAAGATTCAGATTGTTATCTACAGACAATCTCATTGAGTTTGTATATTTTTATCGAAGAATGAGAATTTTGATAAGATAAATATTAGACATACTACAGAATTATAGTTTTGGGCTAAAACAGTTTATCCAAATATATTTTAAGTTATACATAGTATAGGTATAATGCCTGACTTTGACCTAATTTGCAATGCTTGCAATGCTGAATGAAAATATTCAATAAATTACTCGTATTATTGGTTAACTTCAGCCATATTATTAAACTAATATTACAGCACAAGTAGGACTGCCTAAAATACTCACTGAAGGGCACGGTCAATCTATATATTATACAGCGATCAATGGCTTCTTGTAAGCGACCAAACGGTTAAGTGAATTTAAGTCTTATATAAGTCTTGGGTGTGACAGTTTTAGTCTAACTAATAATTATTTTATTAAAGTCAACTACGATTTTATACTATTTTCAACCGTATTCATAAAGGACGAGATTATTAATTAACTTTTTAAACCGATCGATACCAGCCTCCCTTCAGTACGAAGGAGATCAGGCCGTAAGACACGTGGTAAATATGTTAGAAATAATTCGCACATGTAAATTTCAGAGGTGCGAGACCTGGATTTGAACTATCATCACTCAATTATCCAAGCGAGCTTGTCATCATTGGGCTACCTCTGTCTATATTTATTCTATAATATTTCAAATTATAGTAACTATCGGCTGGCACTTACACTGAAAATATCGATTAGGTTTCTATAATAAGTAAATGAAAACTACGAATCTGTTATGTTTAAGTGTTTTTGTCTATACGTTGCTTACTACGGCTCAACGACACTCTTGTTCAGATTCATTATCAATTTATGAACAAAGTATTTCGGTTAGTTACAGTAGCTACTTTTAGTATCTTTGAAATTTTTATCCTCTTAAAGTTTATAAGGGACTATGCAATATGCTACGAATAAATCAGTATACCTATAATAAAGATAAAGTTGTAAAAAAATATTTTAATCATTTAAAGTATATCATTTAAATAAAATAGTTGGTAATAATGTAGTATATTTTCCGTAGAATAATATATACGACCTATCTCTACTCACCCTTTCATTATGTAAAAGCTATATCTGATGCAAGCAACCCTTTTAGACTGATGAGATAATTCTGTTCACACATGTGAAATCCACTGATGGAAAACTTACGGTGAGTTTTTAAAAGAAAAAACTATAATAATATAATGTACATAATAAATAGTCTTGTGTTAAAAACTGACAATAAGCTGTGTTTTTCAGTGCCTACTCGCTATTTGCAACCGACTGCAAAGGGGGCAAAGCCCTCATCTATACTAATATTATAAAGCTGAAGAGTTTGTTTGTTTGGTTGGTTTAACTTTGTTAAAATTAATTTACAATTTAGCAGGGAGCACCTAAAGATGAACCCGAGCGAAGCAAGTGGGTGTCACTAGTATAATATATTATCAGTTCAAAATTAAAATCTTAAAAAAGAATATAATATAAAACCATCGCGTTATATAGATGCGTAGGTTACGTACCAACATCAAAAAGATATTTATCAATATAATAGCATTGACCTTTGGATTTAATAATTTAGCAAATCGTTACAAGTTATTTATGGAGATATGAGTATATCAGAATGATATATATAATATATTATGTCTGAATCGCGTCAAAGAACAATTTTAAAATTGTCATTAGAATAAATAATTTCATCGCGCTCTGGTACTTTCAGCCAAATCTATTTTTGAATGGTTAAAGATAATTTTTTGTCTATATTTTTCAATAATAATATCGTGTTTCTATACGATTTGATTCTGGGTCGTGTGCTAAAGTGTTGCAGACTCACAGCGGATCGGATAAATTCATGCAAATGATATCAAATTCCTCCTGAGAGTAAGAAATATTAAAGGTAATTTGTAGAGCAACTGACTAAAGCAGATAAACTTTAACTATTCAGCTAAAAATGACTAGAATATACTAGTGATAAAAACATATTAAGATCTAAGTTAATATTTATGAAAAAGAAGTATATCAAAGTTTTTGGTCTCACGACTATTTTTGTAGCATTTTCAAAAAAAAACTCCTAAGTATTTACTGATTTGACTGTGTAAGAATTTTGTTATCCGAATAGATTATTATTATATTTTAACAAGTTTACAATTATTTCGATAAATTATAAATCTGAACTTATTTGAAGTACCATTTATTTTATTTCTACGGCCGCAACTTAGGATAAGGATTAAGATGTGTAAAGAGTAATCTGTGCTTACCTCGGCGGATCTGGGGCGTGTTTTGCGACGCAAGTGAGATTGATATCCGACCCTGCTCTCACGAACAGCTCCGGCCCAGATAAAATTTCAGCTTTCGACACTGTTGACGTTATTAAATTTTAATCATCTCATCGGAATTTCTCAAATAAAAGGTATTACTTATTTCGTATGATTAAGAAAAGGTATGATAAATATTTTAAACAAATTTTATAAAATAAGTGTATGTAAATATTCAATGTTAATTAATATAGTTCGTATATTCAAATGAAGAGTTAGTTAATGATACATAATATTATTATTGCCATTAAGATGAAATATTTTAATCATTCTTGCTCTCTACTATAATTTTATGCTTTCATTTCTAACATTATTCACCGTAACGTACTTTATAGTAGCGCAGTATGAAATAATTGACATAATTTAAATAAGACTAGCTTTTCAATTTTTGTTACCCTTTTACTTTACTTTATTTACACTTTTTGTTACCGATATTTAAAATGATTTATATATATTAATCATGGTTACGGGAGTGAATTGAGATGAATATAATAATTCATATAAGCATATTTACCGACAACAGTGAGTCGAAAGGACAGGCTGATTTTAGGCTCTGTAGATACTTGGCATTCGTAGACTCCAGAGTCTCGCGGTTGGGCCGGCGCCACACGAAGCGTCCACTCGTCCGAGCCGTCCGCGTGTAACGCCGCAAACCGGGCATCGCTACTATAAGTATGCACTCCCACAGTCAGAATGTGCAAGTCTCTTTTACGAATCCAGGATACCTAAAACAAAATGCAACAACAAAATATTTATAATAATTTGCACAGCTAAGTAAAAAATAATCTTATTCATTTTTATACCAGCACATCCCTACTTACATTAACCGTAAAAATGTATAATTGACTGTAATTTAGGCGTTACATTTTATATATAATACCATAATAAGAAATACGAACAAAAGTGTTCTGTAAATGTTTCGAAACACGAAAAACTGGGTAAGCGAAGAAAAGCTGGGGACCAAGAACCAATTATACGTAATTAGAAAGTTGTTTAAAATCTCTTGCTGTACCTAAGAGCACCTTAAAATCTGGAGCATTTAAGACAGGATTTAGGCGGTGCAGAATGGAATTAGTCCTCGGATTAAACTTTCTTGCAAGACTATAAAGACAGCTCTAAGCATCTTAATTGGATTTAAAAATTCGAAACAAAAAGAGTTAAGTAAAAGCAATTTCTTTACATTGCTAACATAATTAAATATTATTATTTGCAAAAATGTTACATAATAATAACACCACAAACAGAATTCAAGTGTCCTTATAATAAGTAAACTTATAATCTTGTGCTGCATTAACGTTTGTAAACGTTAAAAAACATTATTTTAAATGTGATAGCTTTGACTGACTTACAATTTAATAGACACATGTATAGATACATTTAGTACTCGTAATTTGTTAGAATTAATGACAGAATCAGTCATGAAGAAAACCTGATCAGCGGAAAACAAATAAATGTATACGGTAGTTCAAACAGAACCTCTTAGACCCAAGTTATCTATAAACCACAATTTGTTAGTTCAAATCAGTTAGGGATAATGATAAATTTAATTCTATTATAAGCTGAAATTTTGCTGCATTGTATTTTAGTATGTCGAAATAATGTAACTATTGGGTTTTCAACTGGATTTCAATGAGCAGCATGTAATTATAGACTAAAGTTGCCAGCGCTTATTACTATGATATCGCTTGGACGTAGTCCAATTTCATAAACATAGTGGAAATGATCATTTTTTTAATACTAACCAAATAATAAGTTATTATTTTTATTAAAGATACCAAAACAATTTTTTAACGTTTTTTAAATTATTTTATAGATAAATGTATTTTTGTTAGTTTATAGATTTATTATCACGATCAATAAAAAATATACATTATTATTAAATACCCGAATACCAAATTCAATGAAGATTTCTTAATATTCCCAAACTATGATAGCTTAATCAAAATAGTGTTTTCACATGCCCGAAGTCTTTAAAAATCTATCCAGCAACACACCCCGTCCTACACCGTGAGATGATTCTAAAAAAAATATTTTTATATCCAAGATTTTGTTTTACCACTGTTGCCATGGCTTATAATATGTAAATCCATGCCAAATTACAGCTTTTTAGCACTAAAGAGTCTCTGAGCGGACAAACGGGTTAAGGAACCGACACGGTAAAACTATAACTGTTCCTTGTTGACTATACGGAATCCTAAAAAGATGTCGAGGTATTTAACGTAGATTTTTATATCTCTGACTTCAGGTTTTAGAAACAAATGAGGATATACAAATTAAAAGTATTAAGTTATTTACAAAAGTACTCATACTGGTAGGCATAAAAATTTTAATCCAAGTGAGCATAGTAATAATTCAATGGAAAAGTCATTATATTCACCATTTTTCAGGGATAACAAAGGGTCCATGTAGGATAAAAACTTTAACTACACGGTCTTTCCTTTTGCGGTTGGCAGAAAGACCTATTGTTCACCTTTTATGTTTTCCTTCATATACTGATATCTTTTACTCAATTTTTGTATACTTTCTTTTAATATAATGTTTTATCATTTTTAATTTAAGATTTTGCACTACTTACTATATCTTAAAAATATGCCTATGTTTTTATCTTATGTAAAAGCTATATTCATATAGAGTTTACTACATCCTTTTACATCTCACATCACTTCTCGCAAAGTTTCACGCTTATGATAGTAGGAATGTACTGATATTGCAAAAATTTGTGAACTCTCTGCGAGATTTTAGAGTGTATATGTATGTGCGGGAAAGTAAGCTATTGTTAGAGAGTCTGGGTGAGGCGAAGGTGCATTGTTAATTTTGTTATTGTTAGGTGTCTCGCGTGTCGACACAACTCTGCTATTAAAAGTATGAAATATTAATTTGCCCTTGGAGAATTCGTTTTAATTGTTGATTCGATATATAAAATCCATAGTAGGATTTTAGAATCGTTAAATTATTGCTTATGCTCAAAATAACTTAATAACTTTGGAAATGATTTATTTGTGAATGTTACTATGTGTGTAATATTTGTAGTATTGATAATTTTAAAATAATATAAATATAATACTATCTTACATTGCATCATGTAAATGAACTATTCATGATGAAAATGAATCGAACAGCGCAAAACATATTTTTTATTCCATATGAAAGTATCAAATTTTTACGATTTCATCACCGACTTGGTTACGCGGTGGAAATAAAACTTTACATTTGGAATGTAAAACAGTAGCACATTTTATGAGAAGCCGTAAAACAATTCCTGTCCTATTTTTGAACGCCTTTGATATTATGATATTGGAAATTATTCGAATTTGTATTCGGTAGGTTTGCCTCGAGGTTTAAAAGTTTCTTCACGCCGCGTCGCGTTTAAAGGCTCCATGGCGACGGAACAAAGTGAGCTAACTGGTAAAACTGCATATTCACAAACTATTCTTTCGCATCGTATTAAAGTTTTATGGGTCAAGCCTAGATCAAGCGGCATTAAACTCGTGTGCTAGAAGAAACAGAAAAGAAACTTTATCGATTTAACGTTATTTTTGTAATATTTGATGGTTTAAAAAATATTTAACGTTACGTACTTATAAATAGTCTAAATAATATAAATAGTTTTAAAATAAAATATGCGTACAATTTTGTTAGTACAGATAGCATCAATTATTGATTGCGGTCGAAAAGAGTACATTTGTTATTGAAGTTATTGCTATTTTTTATTAATAATTATTAACAAGTACGAAAATTCAATAACAAAATGTACTCTTTGCGACCGCAGAACTTTTATTAGGTACTAGCGACTCTACCTCGTTCCGCTTGTTCGTCTCTAGGTACGTTGACCGTTAGTATAGACTTCTTATATAGGAGTATATACCCGGCTAACTAATTATCATCATATCAAATTTCATTAAAATCTGTCCAGTGCATGTCTAGTAATGCATTTCCAAAAATACGGACTGACAGACAAAATTCTAAAAACTATAGATCTGGCGGTTCTGACCTGAGTTGATGAAAATTACTAATTCATAATGACAGATTTGATTCAAAATTTCATAAGATGAAATGACTATGCTCGAAAGATTACTAGAAGACTAGAAAAGTAAAAGGTAATATGTCCTTAACTTGATTCGTTTAACATGTACCTATATACATACATACATGGTACATATCTCCCAACAATGTTAACAACGGCTCCCTGCTGAGAACCTCAATGCGAGGAGATCAGGTCATAGTTGTAATAAGATTTTCTCAGAAAAATAAATTTTCTCTTGAAATCTTCCTTTTCCACAAGTAGTAAGATTCATATTAGTAATTCAGACATCATAAGCACAGAGGTTATTAATATATTTCTTTAATTTAATTATTTTATTATACAACTGAAACTTTAATGACAACACCAATTTAAAACACTAGTTTCACTCTTTAAATGTAAATATCTAAATTAACTAGGTACATATTTTGATAGATTTAAAGCAAAACTACTAGCGAACTTAACGAGTTAATTCTATGTATTATAATAAATCTTTATCAGCTAGTAGTATCAAGTTTAGAAAAATTATAAACAACGACCTAAGTAATCCTTCAGTATCGAGTCAAAAAATGGAAGAAAAAATAGTATTGTAAGAAAAATCGTTCTAGAATTACAATGTAAATAATACATAAAATAATATCAAAATTCCTAGTATACAAATACATATGTTTGTTAAATACAAACGTTACTTTGACTAATGACGATATTCGTTTTGTTGTTCATAGATTTTATTTTACGATATTTCTCCATTTGAAAAAGTAATGTGAGTCAACAAGCTAAGTTTTTAACGGCAATTTGTACTGCATTCATTACCGCTATTATAAAAATCAATGCAATCGGTGACTATTCAGACTTAGTTGCATTTAGTTTTCAACCGACTTCAAAAAGAAGGAGGTTCTCAATTCGTCTGTTTTTTTTATATTATATAGTATTATAAAGATTAAAATATTTTAAATTTTACTATTGTAATTTATACATCACACATTTTCAATTTTACTATTTTATCACTATTTTTCAATTAGTTATGCAATGGTTAATTTAAGTTTTTAATTTTGCATCAACGAAATTATTAATAAAAAACTGAAAAATATTCTCTTTTAATTTTCTAACGGGGATCTATTCTGAAGCCTTACAAAAATTGCTCCAAGAGAAGAAAAAATCTCAAATTTATAGTTTAACAGTTATCACACTTGCAATGTTCATTTTCAAGCAGAAAAAAATATCAATTAGCTATTGCATAACTAATTGAAAGATTGTGATACAATTTTTTTCAGGCGAATTATTGTTTATTTATGTATTCAATAAGCCCCTGACTTTTTTTCATCTCTCAGCTAGCAATAATATAAATTTTATAAAAATTATACAAACTATTTATGTACGTGTACTATATAGGCATTCAAAAACACAGGTACAAAAAAAAACTAAAAAGCTAGAAATGACTGATTCTTCATTTATAATACATAGGTACCTATCTAATCAGAAATCGAATTCGGGACAAGCCGATAAAGTTATACTTTTATACTATAAAATATAAGTCGATTCAAAGTATGTATAATGACTTCAAAAAAATTCATCACCTCCCTCTTTTTTGAAAAGGGTCAAAAATTAACATTTACAAACAACCTGTCTATTACTTGGGTATCAGCATTTAATTAAAATAAACATAATACATAGATATATGTGTTAATTAAAATTTACAAAAGTTATTGGATAAAATGAATCCCTTACTTCCATTTCATTAGAGTTCACTCATGTTTATACTTCGAATGATAAGAGAAATTAATATTCGTATATTATGAGACACATGAACAACATTTTCCTTCACGCGATAAATTTTATTATTTGAGTACATCTTTTTCTTGTAAAAACGTGGATATAAAAATAATACTATGTACGTGAGACTACTTTTTTTTTAACGAAGCCAACTTTACGTTTATACGTTTCGATATATCTTTACATTTAATGGTATTTGGTACTAAAATATATTTTTTAAAGTTTGCACTAAAGCCCAACTAAAGGATTCGTCCTTAGAAATGTTTCGTTTTGAGCGGAACTTCTTGTTCTATTTCTAAAATAAAAGTAGCCTAAGTTATTACTTATAGCTATCAGCCAATGAAATTCTCACTAAACCCGTCAAGCCAGAAGATTAGCTGGAACTAACAGACGGACAAAATGACAGACAGGCAAAAATCTTATAAATTGTATTTTTCTTAAGTACGGATTATTAAAACATAGGCATTTATTAAAAATCTGTTTTTTTTAACAAACAGACCTTAGAATTTTACTTATCTGTATATAAATTATTATAACAAAAATAGCTTGTATATAAATAACTCTAAGTCTCTCAATTTATTAGTCCGTGCGTTAGTTCAAGCTAGGAGTGGGGAGTTCTTAATTAAGATTACAATTGTTTGTTTAACATTTAGCATTTATGTGGTAAGAACATGTTTAAAACGATTAAACCTTTTAGTTTCTATTTCGTTCTATAATTAGAGTTTGCGTCAAAGCTATATTAATTTAATATGGCACATAAATTAAGTGCCGGCTAAATTGAATTACTTATGTTTTAATAAGTTTTATTTTTAACTCGTTGTTGTTACTGTTAAAGATATACTCGTATTGTAGTGAAATAATATCAATGAACAGAGTTTATTAGTATATTTTTTAAATAATTATTCCTTAAATTTTAATTTTTAAATTGATATATAAAAAAACGCTCAAAACTCAAAAAAAAAAACATACTTATTCTTATTAATTAAATTCACTATTAAATTTCTAGTTATTTTATTGGTTAAATATTTTAACTCTGTATTTAACTGCTTGTTTGTTTAACAACTATTTTATTATGTCGAAAGCGAAACATTAATTGTCATGAAAGAGCAATTACTGGTATTTCCATGTTTATTAGAAGTTCTAAGCATATACTTATTTTCAAATCGTGTCACTATCGTTAGTTTCTTTGTGTTGGTGCTGAATTAAACAGTTTTAAGAGTTTTATATTATTTTTGCAAAAAATGCAAATCTGATGTAATGGAAAGCTATTATCATATTACATTAGTACCTATTACTTATATTTTTCAAAGTAGTTAACGATAGATTTTCTACTACATTTGAAAGTCTAAATTTTTGATTATGATACAGTTCGAATAATTTTATGGTTTTTCCGCTAACTTTGCTGCTATAGCTTTTTCCGCTTAAGATTAACGGGATCTTGTGTTATGAAAAGAAGAGGGAGTTTTAGTGAACTTTACTTTATAACGTAAAGTAAAGAAAAAAATATTTTTATTGTTATACTTATTTATATAAAATTAAATAATGGCTTTTTTAGTTTATTTCATTTTATTTAGTAGTAAGTCTATGTCTATGTCGTACTTAGTCATATATTTAAATATTATGGTATTTTTTCCTTTAAATGAAAACACACTTTATTCAAATAGACTATTAAAAGCACTTTTTAATATGAAATATTACTAAAATAAAACAATATTTCAATCAAGTTTTTATATTTGATCTTTCCCGATACATCGAAGCCCATATTGTCGAAATACTTCACTCATATTTAATAGTGTACATATTTTCATTTTGAAACTCCATTTTACGTAATTTATAAAGAAACATCTTTTTCTGTTATCTTTCGCTATTACGTAAAATAAATGATAGCACCAACCCTATTTTAGAGCTACTTGTGTATTTATTGAGTTACATGACAGATTACACCCGGGAAACCATCTCATAGAAAGGCCTTTGTCTTACAAGAAATACAAATGCCTTGTCGTTTTCTTTATTGCCTTAACTTTGTTTTACTTCTCGTCTTCTGCGTCCATGCGTGTAACGAGGCATGTTCAAATGCAAGCTTTTTAAATTGTTTTTTTAATCTGGATTTATACTATAATAGGTATAATTACAAACTTATATTACGCTATATTTTATGCTGGTGTGTTTAATCTATTTTGGACTTTAATAAATGGCTAGGAATCGTGACTTTTGGTTGTTAGTAGAAGCTTTTAGTGTTTGATGTTTTCGTTGATAATCACTACACAAAAGTTTTGTTTTTAATCTTTATTATTTTTGCACGATGTAATTTACTCATTCAGTAACATTTTAAATAAGTATGAATCATTCTATTTTAAATTCAAAATAGAAAGGATTGAAGCAATTACGGTATATAACAAAATTATTATTTTATTTGAAATCAGTTGAATCATAACATGTATTTTTATAGTTCATTTTAAATAATCTACTTTCTAAAATATAATCTGTACCTATAATAATAAAAGGGTATGGTTCTTCGCTCGACAAGAATATAGTACGAGTACATAAACTAACCGTTGTGTATAGATCAAAGTATGATCAGTTTCTTTTGTGTTTGATATTTTCAGCAAAAGAACGTTACGATTTCATTTTCTACTTGATGATTCTTAGATGTTTTTGCTTTTACGGTACCCTCCGCGCACACATACCTACTGATATAGTAATTTGTAATGATTAGATGATAAGCGACACATATAATTAGTACTTTTTTTTAATTAACCGCAATCTGTCACACTTAAAATAACGCTCTCTTGACTTTGTCATTTGAAGTGAGATTCAACTAGCTTAATCTTAGTTAATATCATTTTATATGCATAGAAATTCGGATTTCTTTATTAAAATCAAAAATCAAAATCAAATTAGTAAAGATTTCACAAAAATATTATATATGAATATATTAGATATTTTCTCAGTGAAAAGTCGTATCCTACCCGGACCCGGGAAATCAGCTTTTATAATGCCAAATTTCATCAAAATCGGTCCAGTGGTTTTCAAATGATGCAGTCAAACAGACAGGCAGGCAGATCGATGCAGACAAAAAATCTAAATAGTAAGATTTGGTCAAATAATGTTAATGTTAATGTTTAATGTTCAAACTATTTCAATAAGAATTTTATTATGTGTATAAATAAAACTGCCAATTTTTATATTTTATCAGCACTATTCATATTTTGTGTATCATTTTCATTACTATGTAGTACGAGTATATTATAATTAAAAACGAGTAGTTAACAAATTATTTATAACTTATAATTACGTTTAAAATACGTAGAAAGTAATATATTGGACAATTATTTTACAAAGTCCATTAAAACCAATTTATTATTTGGAGGATCAAATCAAATCTGGTAACTCTACTCATACAGAGGCATTTGTAACTGTAGATACACAAAAACTCGAGAAGAACGCGCACATTGACATGATTGTTTGAATTATATTTGGTTTAAAAACTTATTGTTCAACAATTATTTAATTGCTTTGGTAAACCTCACTCACCAGATCTATATCCAATTAAAGTGAATTATAATAATATAATAAATATGATGGGATAATCACTCACAGCACTACCTTTCCATGTATTGTATGATGTACTTTCATTGTTGAATGCTACGAGGAATGTGTTATGGATACCAGATACTAGATAGCAGATACACTATACATAGGTATATAACTTTAAATACATACATATTATAAATTGAAGATCACGTAACTGGAGTAAAAACAAAAAGCGTGGTCATCACACAAGTGAATGCCTTCAGCGGGTATCGAACCCGCGACCGCTGGCACAGCATGTAGGGTAACAAACTAAGCCAACGTATCGTCAAAATGTAAGAATGATTTATATAAAATTTAATTTTGAGTACTCTTGTAAAATTTATTAAAAAATGAAAACACTTATGCCTGTAGAAAACACTTCTGTTTTTTATGACCTGACTTTTTCATCATGTACCGTGTTTAAAATGTAAATATATACGTAGTATATAATTAAACTTTTTTGATTTACGTTCCTTTGAAGGGTCAGCCTTTTGGCATCTGATTAGGAATTCCCGTCACGTTTGCCCCTTTATTTGTTTGTTTCTAAACTACATATTATATAATTACAAAATGGTATAAAAGAACCAAATAAATACTTCGAATTATTGCTTCCAAGAGAATAAGATTAGGTACCTAGCCCTTTTATATATTAAAGTGCGTCACATTTTTACATTTATTGTAAAACATTTATTTTAAAGATACCTACTTTGTGATCAGGATTTTTTATGAGTTTATTTTTAATGTCTCTTATGGCTTATATTCGGTCGAATTGAGAAGGTTGAAGATTAAATAGATCAAACAATTCTTAGTACATAGTACATACCCATATTATTCAAGGCAATTCCATACTTTACGTTATTAAATCTATACATATAATGAAATTCTAATATAATGAAATCTGTACATTGAATATTTTTTGAAAAATCTTGTAGATATGATCCTTATTATCGCTACAGAGGCCGAAACTATATTTTTTAGATATTCGTCTGTCTGTCCGCGATCGCATTGCAAGAAAACTGCACAGATTTTGATGTTTGATATGATGATAGTTGGTTATGCGGTACCTAACCCGCATATATAGTGTACATATAGGGTACTTTTACTGTTGGAAAATATCTAATTTCTGAGAAATCTTAACTAACCGTTACAAACCTGCCATAAACATCACACGGTATATGAAATTTAAGAATTTGGTTTAAGATCTTTAGACCCAGGTGGAGATGCGGAAAATGCTAGTACAATGTAATATATTAATTACCATCTAAATATCGAAACAAGTACGTATTAAATTTTTTAACAGCGATTTTGTTACTCTATTGCATTAATATCTATAACAACTGATATCTAAATTCTAAATTACTTTAATAAAATTCTGCTTTATGATGCAAACCTATATTAATAATTTGCTAAAAATAAATGATAAAAGTGTATTAAAACCGCAACATAATGTATGCTCCCACTAGTGCTTCAAGTTGACTCATGTAGAATTCTTAGGTCTGTATTTAGCATCAGATAATACCTAGTTATCTATGCATTTAGGTCACGATGTACTATTTCTTCGGGAACAATGCTGTACAAGCACAAGTTGGTAGCAACGACTTAAGATTATCAACAATGAAACTGCATGCTTTTTATTTATCATAAAACAACATTCATATTTTAAGATTATAAGATATATTTATTTTATATACATTTTTTGCATGAAATAGTGTAACCCCAATTTTTCCTTTCATTAATTTAAAGGTATGGATGGGTATGTCCAAAATCCAAATAATATATCGTGAACGATTAGCATTAATGTTACTATAGCATCATCTACAAGGTGTTGGCTTGCTGATTCATCGAAAATTCAAAAAAATCTAGAAGAACAAATTCCTAACCTTCTTGAAAGTCGACAAAATTTTATGGAACAGTAGTATCAAGTATGTTAGTATTAGTAATATAAAAGATGACTTATCTCTTTTAAATATTTCTATCGAACGTTATTTAAATGCATGATATTTTTTAAATATGCAACATACCGCTCTATCAGCAAGATTGCGAACTCTACAATGCAGGTAGGCGGGCTGCCCCACGGCGGCGGTAGCCTCGCGCTTCGTACTGTTGTCGAAGTATGGCTGCCCGAGAGGCTCCCAGCCCCCGCCGCCTGCTGTTACACCTACGACAAAATAATATAAAGTTTATAAATAAGCAAAATTATTTTATTTTTTTCATTATAAAATATTGTTAAATATATAATAGGTATATATTTTAGTAGAACAACTGAGAGAGGTTGTTCTTTTGAAACCAAAAACGAAAACGGTGCCTTATAATTACATAAAAATACATTTTATATATTTTATAAGAAACTTTCCCTGCGTATATCCTTATGTTATCCAGCAAAAATTTTGTTATCTTAGGTCAAAATGAAAATATAAATGTTATAATGAATATCAATCTTCGAAATATATGCATCATAATATGTAATGCAAACACGCGAAATTATCTTAGATCCCTTTGAATAGACAACGACATAAATTTAAAAAAAATAGGAAAACGTGTTAAATTACTCATTTATTAATTTTAAAACAACACCCAATTCGATTATTTTCACGCTAAACCTATATTGTACATCTATAACTCAATTAGCAACATAATATTATTATGTATGATTTGAACCATACAAAGTGTATTAAATATTGAAATTTTTAATTTAAGTACAAAGAACTGGGGTTTAACTGTGACAGAATATACAAAAACGTATTTTTCCCCTAATACACTTGTGGCATCGTATAATCTGAGTACGATAAACAGAAGCAGTGACCGCAGCCACATAATTACTTAAGTGACGTGAGTTTATTTGAAGTCTATCAAGTACTTTGCGGTATTTATTTACTTTTGAAACTGTGCCTTTGATCTAGTGTCACTATATTTAATGAGATACCTATAGTCCAGATATGAAGTCCTTGTAGAGAAGTCTCCTAGATCACTTAACTGATTCAGATTTTATTTATTAATTACTTAGATTTTTATGAATATTTGTTAATTTAAATAAACTATCGTACCTGTTAAAAAGTGACTAACCCTGGCGCTGATCGGGTTCTCTATATTTCTATATGTAATTTTTTCTCGCAGTTAGAGTTTAAAAAGTACACTATATCAAAATTTGGGCAATGGTTTTCTGGTGATGAGGGCACAGATACACAGAGAGACCAAAATATTAAAAACACGGACCTCCCTATAATACGAGAGGATCAGGCCATCATAGTCCACCGCGCTGGCCTCGTGCGTGTAAGCCGACTTCACATGTCTTTCGAAAACTTGTTAGGTTCTCACAGACATGCAGGTTTCCTCACGATGATTTCCTTCACCCGCATTGAACCCGCATCACTCGGTTATCCAAGCGAGGGCGTTACCACTACCACTATACTCCTATTAGTGAAAAAAATATTTAGTATACAGAATCAACTAAATTAGAGTTTTATTACATTTATTATTAGTCATTATAAAATAAATTTTCATTAAACGTGTATTGTGGATATAAAACATATTTTGCTAACGCCGTCAGCTGTAATACTACGCACCGTAATCTCTACATGCAACCGACTAAACAGTTAATAAACTTAATCATGTTGATTTTGACAGCTAGTGTAAGTGTAATACAGGAATGATAATGTTAACAAGTGTTAAACGTAATTTTAAATTTAACGAATATTTAAATTGATTTAATTAACAACATTGAATTTTTATTTATAATTTTTATTTGGATTTCCCGAGAGAATAAGAAATTACTGTGGTGAAAGGTATCAATATATAAAACTAAAAATCCGCTCAACAACTTTTTTCGTTAAATGCGAACGTATATATAGAGAAAAATTTCAACAGCTATTGTTTTAGAACCATATTCTGTCTCCATTACGTACCACTCATTGTTTAAAAATACGAGTAGGTATGTATCATACGTAGAATTCGGTTTAGTACTACGTATTATATTATACTTCTATTTACTCATCTTGGCAAGTCATAGCCAAGTGACACGGTTTCAAATAACAGACATCGCAACTCTAATATTTTCTTTTGCGATTCATTTGCAACTTGATTAGTATTTATTAGATACCTTGCGGTTAAATATCGCGAGGAAAAGGAAATTTTTCTAATACCATAATTATATTTTTTGCCAACCCGCTCTCAGCATGGTAGATTTTGACTTGACAACAGAGGCATCTCTAAAACTAGCACTGGCATCTTAAGTAGTACAAATAAATTTAAATAAATAATTAAAAACAATGTATTAAATGAATAAACGTAAGTGTCTTTAAATAAGCGACGCTAGTACTCGTAAGAGCGATGGCCTGAACTTTGATTTACTGTTTGTAAGCTCTTAATACTTTAGTAATGCCAATGGCATTTAGTCTCGAACATTGAAATTGCGTCTTCAAGCACAAAATCTAACGTCTTGTGACTTGAATACACAAGTGAACTGGCTTAATATCGGAATTAACGAGCTGTAAATAAATGTTAGATTAATGCTGAATTAATAGAGTATTGCATTAAAAGACCAGAGTAAATTATAGTAGCAAAATTCTATTTACAATTCATTTTCTTAACCTGTTCTTATTACTCGTCGTCAATGAGTATAGTAGACACTATGATAGTAATTCTACAAATATTATAAAATAATATAAAAGTTTGTAGACATTAATAGATGGATATCCGTGAGACAGATTTGTTTTCGTTTTTTATTAGGGGCTTACCCAAAGCGAAGTCAGAGTAAATCACTAGTGTAACATATTAAACTTGAATAAAGTTTAGCGATTAAATATAATTTAAGCTCTAAACGATTTATGTTTCAATAATCATTTACAAGCAAAAAATTTTTAGATTTAGTATGTTCTTCTTATTATCGAGTCGATGGCAATTGATAAAGTGAGTCAGCCCAAAACTCGGCCACCATTATGGCTTTGTCAGTGGCATGCATAAGCTCCTGTAAGTTGCAGGTAACAGGACAAGCAGGGCATATAAGAAGGTGGCTCATCGATTGAGGAACAGTACCGCATCAGCACTCCAAGCCACCGCTGGCAAATCCCCACCTGGTCAAGTTTTCCTTGCTTCGGCCAACCTGAGTCCGAAGTCTATTAAGAGACTTCCAGGTCTGCCAAGGCAAACTATGTCCAGGGGCAAGATTCTCAGACGGTGGGACGAATGGAGTAGGCAGAGAACCGTGAGTGTCCTGCCAAATCCTGCATCTTGCGTTTGGTATTTCTTCACTAAGTGGTGGGACGCACTTCATGAAGCTTTTTCGGCTTTTGAGCCTTTGTGGCACTAGGATGTTGTCGTGCATGGGATGTCGCGGGTCTTGCTCCATTTTTGCCCTTTCTTTGGAGCTCGCCACTGCTCTACGGACCTCCGGGGGCGCAATTCCTGCCAATGGGTACAGCATCGGTGTTGGAGTTGGTTTCAAACAACCAGTAATAATACGACATTTAGTATGTTGAATATAAATGATGCAGATTCAGCACAATGAATCGCTTAACACAAATTCTGACTAGGACCTATCATTGCATGATGGCTTTTACATGTTTCTTTTTATATTTTATAATTATTATGAAAATATTAAAATATATTTTTGTTAATAATTTGTGTATTTTAGTTGTTCAATTACGTTGCTTTTAGATTTGAAGGATTTTCTTCTTTCTTCTAGGTAACTTTCTGATACAACTCGAGTATATTTTCCCTCAACGACATCAAAGAATCAGCATCACCGAATAGATCCACAATGGATATTACACACATGCCCATTTTTTTCTTGCGACCAACAATTTGTGTGTATCAAAAAACATCAAACATAGTGTTTATTATTTAAAATAGATTCAAGAAACATAAAAGTAATAAAAAAATAAATTTAAAACGACATAAAAAATTATGTCAATCGACAAAAATATAGGCGACTTTGGAAAGCATTTTGTGTCTGCGTTATAATTTAATGGTTGCTACCGAATAACTATGGAAATAATGGACTGAAGTCCAAACTGTTAATAACTAACAATTAGAATAGGAATCGAATTCACCACTCACATAAGGACTTATGGCAATTAAAAACATTGTTGAATTAATTTTAATTATTGCAATGTTTGCCGTCAAAGGGTAGGTAAGTGCTAGTAGTACCTGAATAATTTACAAACGATGTATGACGAATAACGATGTTTGTGTATAAAACATAAAATAAAAATATGTAAGTAAATCTTGAAAACAAATATAAAAATGATTGTTAAAAATTTAAAGTATCCATAAAAAGGAAAACTATTTTTAACCAATGCCAATTTATGTATGTAACTGTAGGTGACGTATAAACTAACTAATAGTTTTATTGACATAATAATTTATAAGCATAGCCGCGAAACATTCGCAGTTCAAAAATGTCCTGATTACGGTGGTAATAAAATGAATTTTCTAAGACTTAGAATTGTTGTACAGATTGTATATTGCATATAAATAACTGCTATGTCAGCTGCATTAAGAAGAAGCAGCTAGAAAATGCTTATTAAATGTTGAAAATGACAATGATAAGTTGAGAAGAGGATTCATTTGTAAGCGGAGTGCTAATAAAGAATTGAGTAGTAGTATTTCAAGAAAGACAATTCTTTCTCTACCGCCTTTATAAACTCTATATTCATAAGTAAAAATTAATGTATAATATTAAATTACAAACATTTAAGAACATATTAGTCATTTAATACCTAATTCAAATTAATTACAGACTTAAAATGCTGAGAATTAAAAAAAGACATCGATTATAAAATCTTTCAAAACAATTTCCAGCATTTTGAAACTCTCTATAGCAAGCTTGCACTATTCTCATAGATAATATCTAAGTTTCAGCCTCATTTCCTATACCTTTGTTTCAGAGTCCATATTTTGCTATAACTATTCGCTAGAAGCAGCCGCCATTGAAATAGTCTTTGTTTAAACTTTAATAAGAAATTCGTATATGCTGTACAATCTGTATATTTTAACCTCGTAATACCGATCAAGTTTCATATTACGGCATTGACAACCTACACTTATTAAATTAAGTGCTGTCAAGTACAAGAAAGAGGGCAAAATTGGAAATATCAAAAAGTGAATCAATAAGATGAAGATGAAAACAAGAGGCCAAGAAGAAGAATAAGATAATCACTGATATTTTTTTTATACTGTGCTACGGCAGTGGTAGCCCAGCGGTAACGCGTCGCTTGTATAACCGAGTGATGCGGGTTCAAATCCGGGTCTCGCACCTCTGATATTTTCATGTGCGAATCATTTCTATCCTGATTACCACTTGTCTTACGGTGAAGGAAAACATCGTGAGGAAACCTGCATGTCTGAGAAAACCTAGTAAGTTTTCGTAAGACATGTGAAGTCCGCCAACACGCACTGGGCCAGCGCGGTGGACTATGGCCTGATCCCCCTCGTACTGAGGGAGGCCCGTGCCCAGCAGTGGGACGACAAAAAGGGCTGATGATGATGATGATGTGCTACGGCTACAGAGTACACTGCGATTATATTATTATCTATAATGATAGATGAAATTTTTAGTTATTGTTCTAGTTATGCTAACTACTCAGTTTGATTTTTTCTAAATACGTGTTCTGATTCAAACTATGACTTAAAATCCTACTTTAGTTTTTTACTAACATTTATTATTATCAAGACAAACTGTGTTTGGTGGCATTACTTAAACATAACTTGTGGTTAAAACAATTATTATTTACGCATTACAATAATAAAGACGACATATTAATTTTGTAATTAACACTGAACACATACCTACTGCAAGAATTATTCGCAACACTTAATTTAATTTCTGGATGAATAAAATCTAATAAGTGACTGTAACGTACCTTTATTTAAAAGAAGTAATAATTTTAATAAAATATATGAATTGTTATATTATTTTTCCTTCATTTATTCAATTATCCAGTCTCTGTTTTGTTTGCGCACGTACTTCATTACTATCTTTCAATATCGAGAAGCAGCAAATGAATGAGAAAAGAAGCCGTTTTTTTATAAGCATTTTTTCGGAATCATACTGATTTTTCGAGCTGGGCAATTTCAGTCGAGTTCATCCAAAGCGCTGTCCATTATGGCGATCCCTAGCGACGATAAAAATATACTTTGTTTCGCGTTACTTCGCGCCGTTTTTTTATTCTCACACTCCTAAAGCTTTAACTGTCGTATTTTGTAACCATTTCGTAATATCGATGGAAAAAGTAAAATTAAAACCATTAGCCTCACATCAATAAGTAATTTACGATTACATTAAAGTACCTATTTAAAATAAGAAACAGATACTAAGTATTTCGCTACTGTATATCGGTTTTATATCCTAGTGATTTGTTTTATTATTGTGGAATAAATTTAATGTGCGTAATGACACGTAGGTACTTGTTAGTAATTTTGTATCAAACATCAAAAGCGTTACGGAATAAGATTTGCGAACAAAAATAATAAATGCGACTCCGTAAAAGTAAAAAGATGAGAACAAACTGACAAAGGAAAACAGTATTATGCATTCGGAGACTAAATCACATCTCAGAGTAACGATGATTTTTTGGTTTTTTAAATATTTTTTTATTTAAAGCTTGTAGTTTCAGCTAGTTAGACGTTTGGAGTTTTTTGAAAAATTGCATACACATGGTCTTTTAAAAACGTTTAGTTTTAATCGACAGATTTAAAAGAACAATTTTTGAAAGACACATAAATTAGTGTCTAATATATGTGATTTTGGCAGTGGTAGCCCAGCGGTAACGCGTCGCTTGTATAACCTAGTGATGCGGGTTCAAATTCGGGTCTCGCACCACTGATATTTTCATGTGCGAATAATTTCTATCCTGATTACCACTTGTCTTACGGTGAAGGAAAACATCGTGAGGAAACCTGCATGTCTGAGAAAACCTAGCAAGTTTTCGTAAGACGTGACGATGTGAAGTCCGCCAACACGCACTGGACCAGCGCGGTGGACTATGGCCTGATCCCCTCGTACTGTGGGGGGCCCGTGCCCAGCAGTGGGACGTTAAAAAGGGCTGATGATGATGATGTGATTTTGAATTTTAATTATTTCTTTTTACCTATACTAATGACTGACCCTCTTTTCGCTCAGCTTCGTACGTATGTATAAAGAATTATACAAATCAATTTTATTTTAACGCAATGCCCTTTGTGTGTCGAAATTTATAAAATCCGTTCTTGGTAATTGCTAGAGTGCTTAGACCTGTTTAATCCGGCTCTGTCACAAAATCTGTTCTTAGCGGACGTCTACTAACTATAAAGTACCTTTCTGCCTCATCTTTCTACTTCAAGCAGTTTTCGATATTTCGTTTAAATACAGTTACTGTGTATTACTGTTAGAATAAAATTTATTATTTTATTGTCATAAAGGGTATCCTAAATACTCTATCCTTTCGCTTTCATATACTTAGATTACTGGCGTGGTGAAAAAAGAATCTAACGACGTATAAATCATTAAAACCGACTTAGCCGCTTAATAATTTCGAGCAATTTGACATACACATAATTATATTGACCTACATGCAGGTAAAACATAACCTTCATACGAGCTTCGCAGTCGGATAAAAATAAGGACGAAAGATGTTATAAATTTATTAAATCTGATGTTACTTATAAGTATATAAGTAAATAACGCTCATTACTTTATGTAATTTGAAGAAGCACAAAGAAATAATTTTAATGAGCAGTCATTAAAAGCATATTTCATCTGGGCCATGAATACTCTACAGTATCATATAGTATACTTGAACTCTAAATAAGTACATCCATTTCAATAAAAACTACAATGAACGGGCAGGAGGATCTTCAAGTTATTTAAATATAAAATGTTCTAATCTTTAATAAGCTATTACTTAGGTACAGCCATGCGATATATTACGTAATAATATAAGATTATTATTACGTAATATATCGCAATATTAGAATTTTCATTTGTGTAAAAGCTCACATACTACTTCGTACCGAGTACGGATGATACTTTCGTGTTATCACGAGAGAAAAGTCAAGGGTAAAAACTAGTTTTTACTAATAAGAATATTGTTTCATATCAACTTTCAGACAATTAAGTTTAATATCGACGATTTATTAATGTGTTAAAAATATAGAGAAATAAATACTTTTATTATTAAGTAATAAAATCTAATATATTTCAAAGACGAATTTCGAGTACAATGTATGATATTTCTTAAACATTTTATTTATTCTCAGAGTACATCCTTTGAAATAGTAGTACATTGTACTAAAATAGCTACGGAATTCTCTAAACAACTATTAGGTTTCGGTGAAGACCAGCTTTTAAGGGTAGAATCGTTATTATCCACTTTCCAAGAGCGTTTACAAAAGCCTTTATCTTCTAATAGTAAAAGTTTATTTGTTTCTGTCCTAAGTTACATTACACTGTGTGAAAATACATTTAAAGATAATGAAATTTAAACGAGGTTGAACGTTATTGTTATTTTACTAATGTTTTTTTGCAATGGATTTTCCCATAAGTTTAGTTTTTAAGTACTTACTAATATTATAAGCGTAGTCTCAGTAGCGTCCGGCAATCTGGCCGGGCGCGAAGTCAAGAAATGCGTTGGGAGGACCCACTTCGGTGGGCGGTGCAGGGAGGGACCACTTTGGTGGGTGATGTGTCTTGCAGGTTGCTCCTGGTATTTCTCTGAATAGCAGAGTGGACTGTGAAGCAAACCACTTGGCTGTGTGGTCTGCTTCGGCAGACCTGCCGGGTCGTCGGGGTGTCGTATTAGTCGGTAATACTGGCTTTAGGCCAGTGAGTCCCACAAAACCACCTGTTTTTACAGGTGGAATGCGTTAATGCATTTCCCAACTATAAAAAAAGAGGGATGAAAGTTTGTTTGGAAATAACGTCATTTTTAAAGCTAGAAGCTTGTAACTTATTTTTTGGCTTTTGGTTACATATAAAAGTTTGTGAAAATTTTATACTAAAGGGGTACCTAGGGACAAACCAGAGCGAATCGAGGGTGAGTCGCTAGTATGTTATAAGTTTAGCTATTTTACGTTTTCTTATAGAAGCTTTATATAAAATTTAACTAAAAATTAGTCACAAAAATTTGCGTTTATAAAAACTTCATAGTGTGATATTTAAAATGTATTAGTTAAGCATTGAGCATAGTAATCATCTCAAAATAAAGGAACGTCAATAATAAATTCAAAATTATTACGTAATGAAAATAATGTAAGCCCGGAGCTTAAAGTTGTTAATATGTATTTAAAGTTATGACTTATATTACTCGTAGTAGTAGTAATGAGACCAAACTTCACACGATTTCCCACTCGCATTTTATAAAAATAATGTGCCTGTGTAACTCTCGTTAGATAATTTAAAGTCGAGGGTTCAGCGAGTTTCTTAAGAATTTAAACATTACAGTCGCAATTAAATAGAATTTAGATAAAGTTTAATATAATATAATAAAATTAATTAAATAATAATCAATACTGAGTTGCATCAATACATTGCACACGTAGTATACAAAAATGCATTTTAATTACATTCGTAATTAAACATTTTTTACTGAATTACAAAATATAAGGAGTGAGGAGAATTTTAAAGAATTTTAAATTTTAAAGAATATTTCGTACAACAAAGAATTAAGCACAAGTAGATTTTCCAATAATTTGAATAGTAAACTTTAAGTAAAATAATAATATTTTAGTTTATACGTAATAAGTAGGTACATATTTCATTTCAAAGTTAATTATTATGGTAATAATTTTAATATAAGAATGACGACCAAGTCATGGTTGCTTCAAAACAATAGAAATGTTGGGAGCAAAAATTTATATTCATATAAAATTCTATGTGTGCATATGAATGCATAAAATTTTTAATATCCTCTATGAGCTATGGACACGATTTTAATGTAGTTTTCAGGCAATTTTCAGATTAGTCCAGCTGGCGATTATTTTGTCAAAGGTAGCAATGGGAAATTTGAATGGCGAATAAAGATACTGCTAGTATGTAAAAAAAGAAAACATAAGGGAAAAAAAGTTTCATTTCTAACGTCAAACACTTACATAAGCCTAAGAAAGTATTATAACATAAACCTAAGTAAATAAGATATATTAAGATCAAATTATGCTTACCGAATAATACGAAAATGCAGCTCAGCTCCGCCGTCCACATTGTGAATGCTTTTCACATTGTGTCCTTGCACTATAATATAATATCAGTCCACCAACACTATGCACTTAAACTTGACACATTCGATAGGTACCTTCATATATTTATTTGAAAGTTATTAGATTTTCACCGACTTGTAGACAACCTATAATAACAGTTTATATTAAATGGTTAAATCTTAATCATTTATGTTATATACTTGGTATTTAATATTCAAAATATGACAGCTCTCCTCTCCTTTCAACTACAGTAGCAGCTTATGTATGCAATAATCTTTTCTTAGAATAAAACTAAATGAGAAATTCTTTTACAAATATCAGGTATATATAAATTTATTTCATATACATATCTCGGATAGGGCGCTACTAATTTGGGTTTTATATTTAAGCTAAAATTTTATATTTAAGCTTTTGCTTTTTAATTTTATCTATTTTATAAGAAAACACAATTTTGTTACTTCACATCTTTTCCATAAACACAATTTCACAAAACTTCAAGAGCAGCTTGGTCACCCAGTGGGTAAAGCTTAGGCGTTAGATTAGGTGTGACGGATAATAACGCGGCTTGCTAAGCGAGAGGTTGGATGCCTAAATTAGTATGTCGGAATAAAATTTGGTGCTCATTTAAGACTATGACGTAGAAAAACACACAGGCTTATGTTATGCAGCCAGGAACACACCCAAGTGAAACGAGGGTAGTAAACACTTTACTGTACATAATTCTCCTAAGTTTTTGAAAACGAAGATGAAAATTTAAATTTATAACGGATATTTAATTATATTGACTTGTTAATGGTTCAGTGGGTCATGTCGAAAAATCAATTAGGGAAGGTGATCACTTTGAATAATGGCTGACCAATTTATAGATAAGATCCATAATGAGCATGCTGCCTCAAACAATATAACCGCAAAATATATTGATTTATATCATTATATGATAATATTTTTTCACGGTATGTTTTGTTGTTTATTAAGACATAATTCTATACCATTTTAAGAATATATTACAATCATTGTTCTAACATATATCTAAAATATTCCTAGAAAAAACTCAGTGTTTTAGCTAGAACATTGCGCATGAAGTTAGATCCCGCGAGAGCGAGAAGCTTTTAACGTAGATGTAGTATTATTTTTACAGAACTAGAATGTTTTATTTGTTGAATGGACTATAAAACTTCATAATAGTATTAAGTCTTTTATCTGTCTGGAATTGATTCAGAGAATAACCATATTATTAATTTAGAAATGTGTAATGGTATTCTCTAAGGACCTTAAGAACATGTAATTAAAGGATAATAAGTTCTGTTCATTTTCCATTTCATTTGGAAAAGTCGTAATATTTCTTTTTACATTTGTTAATTGAATAAATACTCTCAAGAGTATACCACAAATATTTGGCTTGAAAAAGAATTCATTGAACCTGTTACATATTAAACTAAGCAACGAGAGCATCATATATTAGGTACTAAAGTAGGTACAGATGAATGGTTCTGAATGATATACGATTTTAGAACAAATTTTAAGATAAGAAGCATGTAGAAATACTACTATTTGAATTTGATCAAGCGATGAAGAATTTCGTTTTAAATTGTATAGAATTTTTTATTTTGACCGAAGAAAGAAAATGCTATTATAAAATTATATTATCCGAACGATGTTAAAGATAATGCGTAAATCGGTGTTGAGAGATTTTTGATATTATTAAATTATTGAAGGGAAGCTCGCAATTTATAGCTTAACTTTTGATACTTGTTCTATTTCTACGGGATCTTATAATTTTTTAATTTCTTTAAAAATTGATAAGATATACAAAATTTGTATGTTACTAAAGCCGTCAAAAGATCTTAATAAATAAGAAAACTCATAGCTTTAAACGTAGACAAATTAGTTTTATTTAGAAATTCTATAAATTTATTAAAAATCTAATTGTATCAGAGTTGGTCCATTAATGGTTTGTAACGAATAGGTAAAGTTAAAAAAATTAAAATGATCTCAAATAGAAACTGACCAAGAAAGGTGATAAATGAGATTACTATTTAAATATAATTTATTTAAGTAAATGCCTCGAGGTGTCCGCAATATACTGCCAATTAGTGACTTTAACTTGAAGTATAGTACGAACTAAATTAATCACGATAAAATGTAATCTACTAGAGAAAAACAAAAGCAAATGGGTGCCGTACATTTTTTCGGGATAAAAAAAAACCTTTGTGATATTACAGTCTGTGCCAATTTCATCCCAATCCGTTCAACCATTTTGGTTTGAAAAATTAAGGTTCAAACATCCATCCGTCTATCTTAAGAAACTTTCACATTTATAATATTAGTGGGATGTCCTTCTACATGGCAAAGATTACGTTCATGTCAAAAGTCAATCCTATCTTGAGTTTAGTTTTCGAAGCATTAGCAAAGTAAAAACAAACTTATTTTAGCATTCTTAATATTAGTTTATAAAAATTTTTCCTATTTATAATATTAAAAAGTAAAATTAGAAACCATTTTATTATCATAATATTATGCAATAAACTTTGCGGACTTGTTTGTAAGTTCGAGTTCCGTATAACTTTCATTAAAGGTAGTACAATTTGTAACAAGACAGGGTAAATTGTGAAGTTTACGAATACTTATTAGTTTTAAGGGTCACGAAAAATAAAATTTACTATCAAAATAACAATAATCGTTAGATTTAATTGATATGTCGTTATAATATATACGAGTATATCTATGTGTATAAAACCCAAATTTAGTTCTACAAATGCATGTCCGTTATAGATTTGATACCATGCAATTGAATTACTTCAATCCGGTTTCAATATAAAAAAAAACAATAAACCGTCGTACCAAGTATTTTAATACTTATTGATTATTGTGGTTATAATATCTTATAGGAGCCAAAGATAAATATGAAACTGAAAACTAAGATTAATCTGGCAGTATAAAGATTAAGCTCTTTGAAAATCATAAAAATACACTTTATCTTAACGAAAACGCATTTGCTTGCACTTATTATTAGATATATAACGCTATGAGATATTGTTATTTATATCTCTTCTCTATATTAAATAAAAATGTTATATACTAAATGTAACATTTCAGTTTCAAAAGAAATACTTAATTAATAGAAAGTTAGACAATTATTGTTTTTGTAATTATCCGAAAACTTTTACCCTTTAAAAATCAATCCCACTAAATTGCTTATTTTTGTTTCAATATACGCACACTGTACACAATAATAATATCCAACTTTTATATTGGCACTATCAGTCACTGTTATTCCATTGCACTTTTTAAGAATGTTTACGACGGAATCGTGCTGAGGTCGCGGTCGACGACGCGTCCCCGGCGTACGAGCGGACTGGAGTGGCGGCAGGCCAGCCGGCGGGCGAAGTAGCGCAGTCGTACATGCGCACTTACAATCCTTTGCTTTGAGCCCATTGTGAAATTCTACGCTGTAAGCGTTCCCGCATTGGCTGAAGATAAATTTGATGATAGACCCTTGCAGTGGATAAACTCTGCTTTTTTAAATCATGAATATCTTAATTTAAAATATGCAAAGCGATAGAGCTTTTGATAATATTTAATTTTTCACTTTGTGGAAATTCTTATTTAGATTATTTAGAATAATTCTTTCATTACATTCTATATTTAATTATACATTTATGTTTAAACAAAAATATGTCGTTTGTCCTAAAAAATACGTTTTTGCGAATAGTTTCTCAAAATGTAAAAGTTTATAAACTGTCGAAAACCGTAAAGATAAAATTTTAACAAACAATTCTAACAAAAAGTGTGAAAAAGGAAAATACGACTAGTGAGCGCTGGTGTTGTTGAAAAGTTTTGTAAAATGTTTGCACCAGTGACATGTATTTATTTCTTTTCTATCTCACCACTTTTATCTATTTTTATTTTTCAAAATTCTAAACTCGTAACTCTGAGTGCAAGTTGTTAGTTGTTCTCTTTATAACTGTTAAAGCTATATAATATTCCAATTAATGAGACTTTTTAGTGTGGATTATCAAAATCTATGTTAAAACTATAATTTAGTAAAGTTAAAATTAAACGTTACGTAACAAGCTCATTTCTTTGCATAAGGTACTTATACTTTTTTTCTAATTTAACTTATTTATATAAATAAAGTATTTTAAATTATCATTAATATTTACGACTGTCGTATATTTAATTTAATTTTATTGAAATAAGGCTAACGGCTAAGAAGAATAGGGAACTTAAGAATAACTTACGAGTACTTAATTGCCAAATTGAGCAGTATTTTTCAAGTCAGTCACATCTTACTTCTTTAATATACTCGTATGTCATACAAAATGTAAAGATAGAAGTCCGTTCCAATAGAAATTTCAATCAATGTAAACAACCTTATATTTGATATTTGTCGACCAAGTTCGCAGTATTTACACAAGCATTGTAATATACGAGTATATCTCAGTAGTCACTTTGACGGAGTTAAGTATTTGTAATATATACGTTTGTGATTACCCAAAGTTTTCATTGAGCTTAAATATATTTCCTTATGAAATACTGATAAAAAATGATTTACGGTTTCTTATTACTTAGGTCAGCAATTAAAATTTTTATTTATGAATTTGTCCACAGAAGGTAAAAGCTTCACCGTGAAAAAAAGGTTCACTGTAAGGGGTTGGAACCCGTATCGCTTGGTTTTCTAAGCGAGCGCGTTACCACTGGGCTATCACTGTCTAGATTGCTTATTTATTAAGTTGTGATTATTATAATATTATGTTGTTAAGTTAATAGTATATAAGTACATATAAAATGAATCGACTTCCAAAAAGGACTCGTGCTCAATTCCTCTGTAAGGTTTTTTTCTTATTTATATTATCGTAACTTATTTGCTAGCAAATACTTATATGTTGCTCACATCCTCACCAACATCTCAAATAATGAAAGTTTAATTAATATTTTGCAATTATATATATTATATCCAATGCGGATTAATTATAATTTATCGATATTGACTAATAGTCAACATCACTATTTGATTGCTGTATCCATCGACAATAACGTCATGTCAATTTCGGTTCGCCTTATTGCTTACATTTATTGAAATTTATATTGAAACGGTCTACGAGCTAAACATATTATAAAACAAAGTCCTCCGCCGCGTCTGTATGTCTGTCTGTCTAATTGTCTGTCTGATCGCGATAAACTCAAAAACTACTGCACCGATTTTCATTTAGTTTTCACCAATAGATAGAATGGTTGTCTAGGAAGGTTTTAATATATAATTTGTCAAGTTTTTGTATATATTGGCTAAAACATAATGATATCTGTTGCAGGTGTCGGAAAAAAATAAGCCATTCGAGAGCTTTTCATGAAAACGCTGCCTAAACCCTTTGAGATATAACAAAATGAATTGTGTATCTTATATAGATCTACAAAAAAACGTCTAGCTTTAAAAATAAATTAATGTTAGACCGACAAATTAATAATTTTCTATATCCAGAATATACCAAAGGTCTGCTTTTGTCGCCTTATATACATATATGCCTACTATATAAATGTAGTAAAACGTTACATGGTAAGTCAGGTACGGTTACATAACCTGATATCTCGTAAACAGATTAATACCGCCCGCCTCCCAGCAGCTTGACTTAATGCTCTAATGAAAATAGCAGCCACCCTCGCAATAACAATTTTATTACTACCAACGACTAGATATTGTGAATTATCGTTATTATTTCACGTCAATAATCATAAATAGAGAAGTTGTATGAGCACACAAGCTTGTAAAGCAGTGGTTAGCTATCGGCAATTACGATATCGACAAAGATATTTTTTTTAAAAATAGATTTTATAATTTATAGTTTGGCAACAGTAATAAATTTGAATCAGTTTTTATAATTTGTTATCTCAACTTCGTATAATATTTCAAATTAATTTAATTTCATAATGCTGCGAAATACATAACTATTGTACTAAATAATGGCTATCATATTGAAAATTCATTTGAAATAATTTTAATGATGACTGTAGAAATATAATTCTTTAGTATTGAAATATAAATAGTATATTCACTACTTTTATTATAGATTTTAATGAACCAAGCTCGATATTATGAAGATCCTAGATTCAATAGCATATTAAAAAAACTTTTTATCTTAAAAAATTAAAAGATTATGGTAATGCTCGAAATACAGGAAAACTTGAATACGAAGCAATTTCGTACTTTACTAAGCTCCAATAAACTACAAAGCCTTTTTATAAAGCGCCAGCCGCATTATCGGGCCCAATGTAAAAGGGATCACATATAGCATGTACTCGTACATACATATATGTATTTATAATCAAATCTATACTGTACATATAATAACATTCTAACTGAGTAGAATTTTGGCTCAGTTGGCTCAGTTGGTAGTGACCCTACTTTCTGCGCCAGCGGTCGCGGGTTCGAGTCCCGCAGGGGGCATTCACTTTTTGAGCACGAATGTTTCTACTGCAGTCATGGGTGTTTATATTTATAATATGTATATATTTAAATTTATATGTATAGTATATCAACTATTTGGTATTAGTAACACAAGCTTAGCTTACCACGGAACTAGATGGTGCTGTGTGTAAAAATGTCCCAACATATTTATTTATTTATTTATTGAATATTTTTTTGGAATATCTAATTGAAATAGAGATTATTATCGGTATAGAAGCTAAACCTATTATTTTTAGATTTTTTCTGTCTGTCTGTCTGTGACCGCATCACGAGAAAACCACTGGACGGATTTGGATGAAATTTGGTATGATGTTAGCTGGTTACCCGTTCAATATATAGGATACTTCTTACTTCGGGAAAATAACTAATCTCTAAGAAAAATACAGATTATAAAAGAAGGTAAGAAATAAAACCACGCTTGCATTTACGTCTTAAGAACGAGGGCGGAGCAGCGGGTATTGCTAGTATAAAATAATTTAATAAATATAATCTCTTATTACATACATGTATATTATATTTGTGACAGTCCTTATTTCAATTAGCATAATTTAAGTCACACAAATTATTTACTAATTTTATAATTTAATTGTACCCGCAGTGTAAAGATTGTTACAATGAATTAATTTAAAAAGGTATCTCAAATTAATCAAAATTTCAAGTGGTAGTGCCATGCTTGTTACCTTCGGATAGCAGCCGAATGGGCCGGCACGCCCCGTATTGTACCACTCTCTCACAGAAGACCGGCGTGAAGTGGCAGCTATGCTGTCGCGTTTCGTCCGGTAAGTGAGAGTCCGGGAGGCCCATTACCCATCCCTACTCCCGTCCTTCTCCCTCCTCCCTCCCTCCCTTTCCTGAAAGGCCGGCAACGCATCTGCAAGCCTTGTGGTGTTGCAGATGTCCATGGGCGGAGGTGATCACTTACCATCAGGTGAGCCTCCTGCCCGTTTGCCCCCTTTGTCCCATAAAAAAAAAGATACTATTATAAATACAAAAGTTAGTGTGTATCTATGTTTATCCCTTTGGGTGGATAGATTTTGATGAAATATATCTGTTTCCTAAATAAACATTTAGGAGACCCCTTCTATACTATAAATAAGGTTTGTGTATGTTGTTCGACGGATTATCCTTTTTTCGTACAGTTATGAGACAATCAATTGACTTAATTTTTGTGATGAGACAGCTTATGAGCCGAATGTTATACTGGCTACTCCTGTGATATTACGTCTAATGTCCATTGGATATATTTCTATTTTATTCTATTTAGAGGAACTAGTACAGTATAATCGAAAAGAATACAGAATGTTCTTAAGCTTATAAATGCTCCCAGATAAATAAAAATATTCTAACCTACTAATTAAGTCACTTAGACTGCTTGAAAGCAGAAACCATAAATAACTCACAATACAGTAACAATAGAGACAAAGGCTAACCATTATCAAAAAATAAAATGCGCACAAATTACAACGGTGCCTAGAATGTACAATTTATAGCGCTATCGTGTGGTTTAATATTGGGGACCCGTGTATCACATCCTGTGGGGTGCGAAAACTCCCTCATATGAGACTTGTAATTTGCATTCTGAGTATACGTCATGCAGTTAAAACTTTATCCGCTAAAAGACATGTCTGCATTACACCTTACAAACTTTTATAGTACCTGCTTTAAACACTTGTTACGTCTTATATTACATTGCAACAGTGATGTCACAAGCTCTTTTTCAGTAATTCAAATTTTTTGATTACAAATAAATAAATATATTGGGACATTATACGCGCGCAGACTAGAGTAGGTTCAAATATTTATGCTCATCACATAAATGAGGTTAACGGGTTTCAAACCCGCGATCCTTGGCACAGCAAGAATGGTCACTACTGAGCCAAATGTAGTATTTCAACTTATAAAAAATATTGTATAAGTCTATTCACATAAACCTATATAAAGTGAGTCAGAATCTGCATTACAGTCATGTAATAAGCAGCTCCATTCGCGAAACGTTATACTCATACCTACCTCCATCGAAAAACGAGGCGATTATATCGCCTAGTCATGAAAAAGGCATAAATAGAATTGAATTTTTGCACAAGCGATAAAACAAAAATTCAACTAAATCTCGTGCATTGCATCAATGGTTTCTGACAATGGAAAGCGGAAGCAAGGGCCTTTCGGCTAAAAATTGAATAAGTGGAAAATACCACTTCCCGGGTTATTTTCCAGAGCAATCAACATAACGTTTGCTAGCTTTATTATTATGATGAAGTAATTAATGGTCTATTAACTTGTAAATAAAATTTGTATATTATATTTATAATTTTTGCCATTTTTTCATTTGTCTGTAATGAGATACATTGTGATATTTTTGTTTGTGTGGTTAATATTGATACTCGATTCTTAGGGTGTGTTTGTAGTCCAGACAAATATTTACGTATAGTACAGTAAATTAGAAACAAAGCTTTTATTAAATATCGACTGAGTTCCAGTGTAAATAAATTATAAAGTTGATTGCTGTAGTAAGTAATTAGTTTAGATACTAAAACTGACTAAACTTAATTGATTTGCGCAAAATGTCAATTATAATATGCGTTGATACTTCTAGTAATAATGAAACATATATTGCTACCACTCATAAGATTAAAATACAAATTAATCATTAAAGAAGCTGAATTTGTTTCTTCAAGCGCGCGAAGCTCAGGAACTACTAATCCAATATCAAACATTCTTCTTTCATTAGATTAGCTTGTTTATTGAGAAAGGCTATGAACCATCATCATGTTATTACCCAATGGAACGTATCAGTCATCATAAATGTCAACAAAGTATATATACTCTCTTCTGCACTAACCGTTAAAATGCACAGAGAGACAAACCCAAGCATAGCAAGGTTATAAGAATGTGTAAAAAATGTTGTTATTTATTCACAATTCTATAGCAGAGAAGCAAATTTAAAAGTATAGATACAAATTTCTAAATAGATTAAAATACTTGATAATATTAGGTCACCTAAATAAAAATATCTAGATCGTATTAATGGTATTAAAATCGCAAAACAACATCAATAAAATATAATATGTTGTAATCATCCTAATGCCCATCCTAAAGTATGGAATATCTCAAAGTGTTTTGCATTTACAGTAGATCTTTAATCCAATATTTTAGGAGCTGTTACCAGCCGGCGGGCACCAAGAAAAAGGAACAGTTCATTTATTATTATTAATTTGTTTTGTACATATAACCATAGACTAATATTTTGGGACATTATTACACACGGCACCATCTATTTCCGTGGTAAGCTACGAGGCTTGTGTTACGGATACCAGATAGTTGATATACTACACATATATAATTTTATATACATACATAATATAAATATATACACCCATAAGTACAAACATTCGTGCTCAACAAATGAATGCCCCCAGCGGGACTCGAACCCGCGACCGTTGGCGCAGAAAGTAGAGCCACTACAAACTGAGGCAAACGTGTGTGAGCCTATTTATTCCATATTAGTTGTCAAAACTTACCTGGAGACAAAGGGGACGACATCGATAGACGATCACAATATGAAATAAAAAGAATATAAAATATAAAAAATCACTTATTGTAAAACAATATTCTTAATCCATCATCGTAATAAATAAAAATTATTTCAAAATTTAATTAAACGATTAAATGGGCTACGTCCAAAGATCGCCGAGGATTTAAAAATAAATTTTTGTGCCTATTCCATTTCGATTGTCGCAGACAATTTTTTATTATTGCCTGGATGAATTTAGTATCTTGGGAGACATAAAAGGAAATGAAGCTAAGCCCTTCGGAAATCTCAGAAATTGGCCTTTCTCAGAGTACATATAAATGGTGTAAGCTCGAAGCCAATGAAGTAGAGTCACTCTTGACGCTCTGGGAAACAGATTTTACGATCGGCTGTAAGATTTATATGCTAGTAAAATTGGACATCCTTAATTTTTAAATATAAGAATCGTTTTCATCATGAATTCTATCGAAATTCACAGTCAAAGTTAAAATTATAACTGAAATAAAAATATTCACATTATTATAACTACTTAACAACTATTATGATCAAAATTATAAGATAATTACCCATAAAAATCTTAAATTACGGTAATTAAATAATTTACAATCAATTAAGTAAGTTCATCTGAAACGTTTATGTTGCTAATTTGTGACTAATGCTCCAAACTTGTGATAATATCCGGCCATTCATATAGTACACCTCTCTAATAGCGTTTCTACGGCAACTTACGGGCGGGCCTAACAAACAACGCCACCTCCAACGGGATATTAAATCAAAGTAGTTTAATTAAAGAGCGCCTATAAATTTTGATAGTAGGCTTCATTACGAAAATATTATATGGGTTCAGGAAATATTTCTAACATTTTTGTCATATTAAGTAACATGAAGAATATTCTTATTACAACTAAGGGAAATTTTATCCATTTATAATCAATTTAATGCAACACTGGTATTTTCTTATTGCTAAAAAAAGAAAATACAATGTATATAATGTAACAAGTGTACGCCGGGTACACTTGCTGTGGTTCACTTACAATTATTTGTTTTGCTTGGGTGTAGAGTTTGTAACTTAGAGCAGCAGTGTGCTGTTGAAAATAGGATACTGTCTTTTTAAGTTGGATCAAATCACACAGATTAGATCAGATTAGGATCAGATAAGTAGTTTCAGAGTTTATCTCGGACAAAAATCTTGACACGGAAATTTTATATATTTGTAACAAGATTCTCGTAAAAATACTACAAAACGAAACGAGCAGGAAGTCTAGGAATAATGATGCGTAAAAAATTGTACTTGCTATTCGACGATAAAATATTTTAACAAATCAAAATAATTTATCTATTTTTATAAACTTGGCCCCTGCTGAGAAAAAGAATTTCACATTTGATTTTTTATTTATGACTTTCTTTTATAAAAGTCGGACTAAGTATGAAAATCTCTTATTTTACCACAAAATCCCTTTTTTTGAGAAATGTCACACCCTTGACTGATGGAATATAATAGTGGCATAAGGCTGTGATTTTAGGTTAGCTGCTGTGCGCCATCGATAAATTTATACAAGTATTTATATACGATAAATCATACTATGTTTAACCAGAGTGAGCAAATAATTTTTTGATATTTTTTCAAGCGATGTCTTCCAGAAACTTGGGAAAACTTAATATAATTTCAAACATTTTAGTCAAAAGTTTCAGTCTTATCAAGATCTGTATTATGATACTTGTACCATTTATATTAATTGCTTTACAAAGACTTTTTTGGCTTATAAGCAATCGTTACTAATGAATTGTGGCGACATTGATCAAAAATATTCTTAAATATGATTAATAGGAACTAATAATTAGACTATTTAAATTATATTTTAAAAATCTTTCTCAATAAAGCAGAGCTTAGTAATATAAAAGTTAAAACACTTAAAGAGCTCAGGTCATTTATAAGGAAAACATTTTAAATAATTATTAGGTTACCTACAAAAGTTATAAAAGGAGTAGCCTTGTATCATTGTCATCGCTGAGCCTCATTAAGACCTGGTTAATGATGCAGCAGCTTGTTAGCGTGGTACCGGTACCTCGTAAAAAGCTTTGTTTACTTACGTAGCACGTACTTAACAGAATCATATCCCGAGTGATGAGTCAACTTTTTTATTCATGGCGGAGTGTATAAACATGAAAATTTTAGTGTACGTTGTTTAAATAAAATACTATAAAACATTTATGTGCCGGGCAACATTGTTGTAAAAATTTTAGAAGTGTCATAGTAATAATTATCTTTACAATGAATGAAACTTGCTCCATATATTCCCTTAAGCCTATTCTTGTATGATGCAAATTGGTAGATTCCTAAGACCCAGATTTAGATTTGCATTTTGATGTGCGATCAATACATGATTATATCATACGTGGAGTTCTAAATACACAACTGCCAGGCTAACAAGCTACAAGGTTTTCCCTGCAACGGATACTCGTGTACTAAGTATTGAATTTCCCGTTTGATAATATTAATTTATTCAATTTTCTTGTTAATGGCTTCAATTAAGAAATGTTCTAACAATTAATTAATTAATTCTTCTATTCGGTTTGACAGCTCTTAAAACTTTTTAGGCAAGTATCTGTAAATTGAAATAAAGTTTCAGTCGAATCATTTGTTAAGCTCTGCTTTATTTTTATAATAAAACATAGATTAGAAGATTTATATTCCATTGAAACTTAAGGAGGAAGAAATTATGGAATGCAGCTTAATAATACATACACAATATAGGTACTTACATAGTTTCTTTACACTATGCGTATAGATTAAAATACACGCAGTATTTGAATACCTACTTTCGTGTTCGGCTTCAAAATGTAGATCTAGGAGCAGTAAATATTAAGATGACAAAACTTCAATTTAGTTTTAAGGATGTTTTGACGTAGCTGTGAAATATGTTCAAAGTCGCGTTCACTTTTGGAGAAGTTCCAGCCTCATCTCTTACAAACTTTTATATTATGATCAGAATATTCTTATTGATTATAATATAAATATAGATAGTATCTACAATCTAGTACCAAATAAATATTCTTAAAAAATCTGGAGAACTTAAAAAAATAATTCGTTAGATAATAATTACTTGCATGTATTCTGAATGTTGAAATGTATTTGCCCTTTTATTATATTGTTTTAAAAATGATTTATTTACTAAGATAAGTTTTATTTGAACGATTACATTACATACCAGCGAATTTCTCGGGATTTAAGTGCATTCCTGCACTAAAAAGTATTCTATATGTACTCAAATAACTAGCTACGTTCGTATCATATTTGCATTGAAATCCGTTCAGTGGTTTTCTCGTGTTGCGTTCACAGACTAACAGACAAACCGACAGACACAAATACTAAATATATACATTATTTAAATAGAATGCAAAGGCTACTCTGCATTGATAATAACGTCAAAGTATTTCAATAAGATTTTGCAGAAAAAAGAACGCTCTGTCTTCCAAATTCAAGATTTTTAAAATAAATCAGATTATAACATATAATCTGAGAGGGTAATAAAAAGATAAACAATAACGTTGTAATCATTTTTCTTCAAGTCAAAAAGAACATTAAGTTATTTAACTAAAAGACACACAGAATTATATAATTTTAATCACTTTAGTTAATTTGATACTGTAGATCTCCTTGATTTTTTTGCTTTTTATTTACATCGAACAATCATAATTATCTCAATTCTTCAGATTCTTGTATATAGGTATACCTATGAGATGCCCCTGTTTAAGCATCAGGATTATGTGGTAAGCAATAACAGTTACATGCGGCACTGTTCTACGGTGAGAATTTAAAGCTATTAATAAACTAGTCTATGGCTCTACCCGTATATTACTCTAATCATACTAATATTATAAATGCAGAAGATTATGAGTGAATAAGAGATGGGTGTAGCTTATTAGCAATTGAAATTGAAATGAAAAAAAAATCAGCTTATTGCTTTACTTTACTTTCCAGTTTCCTTACTTCAATGGCTTCAAAGCGTGCCAGTTGAGCACAGATTACTTCGCCAATGTCACGTAGAATCTTTCCTTACTTATCATAGATTAATCAATCCACGAGTAAAACTATTTTTTTATAATGTAGTTTCCAACTAAACAAGACACTATGTTTAGGTAGAGATCTCTCATATCCGATGTGTATAATTGGATTTATTGGAACGAATATATTTATAAAAATACAGTTTTAATAGATTTTTTATTTAGACTATTAAAACATCACACTCTTTTCAAGTAATGCGATATATAATTACCAAATTGAAAAAGTAAAAAATTACTTTACAAAAACATTAACTTGTTAAGAAATAACAAAATAAATAATTTTGAAGCCCTTACATTTTTATTACGCGTACAGAATATTTATATAAAAAGTATGTACATTTTATATTACTACATATTGGTATATATTCAATTTCAATACAAAGTATAAACTATTTCCAGCTTTTATATTCCTAAATAGGCTTAGCATCTAATGTGGATAAAGTTTTGGCAATATCCGACCACTTACATAGTATTCCACTCGACTTTAATGGCTTACATCTATACTGACTTTCTGCACTCTCGATGAGCAAAAATTTAACTAAATTATAATTAAATAAATTAAAATAATAATACTTACATTTTATTTGACTTATGTTGTGTAAGTAATAAATTTTAAAATAAATAAAAGTGTTAAAAATATGAATGTATATCATCATCATCACATCATCACCAGCCCTTTTTAACGTCCCACTGCTGGGCACGGGCCTCCCTACGAGGGGGATCAGGCCATAGTCCACCGCGCTGGCCCCGTGCGTGTTGGCGGACTTCACATGTCTTACGAAAACTTGCTAGGTTTTCTCAGACATGCAGGTTCTCTCACGATGTTTTCCTTCACCGTAAGACAAGTGGTAATCATGATATAAATGATTCGCACATGAAAATATCAGAGGTGCAAGACCCGGATTTGAACCCGCATCACTCGGTTATACAAGCAACGCGCTACCGCTGGGCGACCACTGCCTCCATGTATATGAATTTATTTAAAAATTATGAATTTGCCAAAATGGCAAATGGTATTAGACATACCTATATCGTAAATAAAGATCTATAATCTAGATACAAAGGCAAATCCTCCGGCTGTTGGATATTTTTTTAAATCGTATTACGTACGTACGTTATAAGTCACCATAACAAGTGGTAATCATGTAGGAAATGATCCGCACATGAAACTATCAGAGGTACAAGACGCAGGATTTAAACTCACTTCACTCGGTTTTTTAAGTGCATGCCCAGCGGTAACCACTGGGCTACCACTGCCTGTGTATATATACAGACACTACATATCAACCTAGCGTCTATATAGATAATATAATAAATAAGATTAAATCTTAGTTAGCTAATGTCTAAATACAATTTTGTTCACTAATTGCTTCATCGCGGAAATTATTATAATCTACTTACACGTTGAACACAGTGAGAATGGAGACTTAATCGAAATTTAAATGGTGAAAATATAAATTCGTTTCTATTTCAAGTTTTTGTTATAGAACTTATTTTTATGGCTAGTTTTCAGAAATGTAAGTTACAAGGTTATTTTCTGCAACGGACTAGAGTTACTTGGTCGTTCGTAATGTTAAAGAAATAAATAAATATACAAGAAAAGACTAAGTTTACAGTAGCTACCCTAAAATTTCATTTATTAGTAAATAAAAATATAAAACACATATTTTATATTAGTTTAATTTAAAGTTTTCTATTACCGTATCTACACATTTCATGTAAAAAAGATCATGAATTTTCGCCATGAAACACTTTTACAAGTATTCATAATTTAAAATGATTTATCTAAATACCCAATCAGAGTGGCAATTCTGACTGAATAATTAATTATTCAAATGAAAATATAAGTATTGGTATTTATGTTCTTTATCATTTTACATTTTATTGCAATACATTTTCAAAAATACAGGATTTATTTTGCCTTTTATGAATGTTATATTGTTTAATAATTTATAATTGAATTTTCCTCTTAAAACAATTTAAAAACTCTCCGTTATTTCTTTAATTACATATGCTTCGATGGACATTATATTACATATTTAAAGGTATGGGTCGAATGAACCCATTTTTAACATTCTTCAAAACATTCCGATAGCATATTAACGCTCACCACTGACGCCGAGATACGTTTTTACAGATTATTCTTTTAATTAGTCTTCTATAGACAAGTGTTTCTGTAGTTGCTTATTAATTTGTAGATTATAAATATTTTTTGGTCCATAAATTGATATAAGCTTATTTAGATAGCACCAAAGACTTACTCGAAGCAGTAAAATATAATGACCAATTTTTGAAAAAAAAAACATGTGGCGTTTAAATATTTATTAATAAAATTATAATTATTATTGGCAATAACAAGCTATTGATTTGAACCATACTAATAATTTGATGACATTGAATTCAACTTAATTAAGATAGCTTGTTACCCGACTTCGCCAGAAGGAGGGTTATATTTTTCGAGAGTATATTGTATGTATGTATAATTGTTTGGCATACTCTGCGGCCTAAACGGCTCAATGGATTTTAGCTTGAGAGGAGTTATTAGATTAGTATTTTCTGTGAGAGTGACTGAAATAAAAAAAACAAAATGGCTGATTTCAGACTTTAAAAAATAAAAACAAAAATTTTAAAAAAAATTCCAAATTAATCGAGTGGGGTATCAAAATAAAGGTTTTTAGGAGGTGATCACAAAAATGTATTGGCAAAAACTAAAAAGCTGTAAATAAAAAAAAAATATCATAAAAATAAAAAACCCGACTCCATAAAAGCTAACTAAGAAGATGAAAACAAGTTGACATAGAAATATAGTATTATGCGGTCGGTGACATGTACATTTCGCGACAAGGATTAAACGTAAAATAGAAAATAAATCTTCCAATAAATCCGAATAAGTTCAAATAAATTTCCAACAAGCTCATTTGCAAGTATATTAGTAGCTTTGGGTTAAATAAAAGTACTTGACGTTAAACCTGGAGAAAACACATACATTGTTCAAACACATCAATAAAGATCAATTTATACTTTCCAACATGTATTTTTTCCAATCAAAGATCCTACAAAGCTGATATGGGTATGACAAGTTTTGAAGCATTCCCAACAGATACAAATCAAATGTTTTAAGTTAAACAATATAAACTTTTCATAGAACTAGTATAACAATTAAAAAAAATCAAACATTGTAACATTGTAGTATTATTATTCTATAAAATTAATAGATAATTCATACAAAACAATTGCTATCTCTACAATTTTAAATAACCACCACGCAAACTTAAATCAAAACAAATAATACATTACCAACTAATACAGTAATATGAAGAGATTTGCAACGAGAAAATTAAATTGTATATTTAATATCCATTAAAAGTGAATTAAAGAAGTAGATCGTTGTACTAATTCAGCTAAAATCCGCATTCGCTCCGCAATGGGCCATTTAGCGCGCGCCGGCTTCACAAAACATTGCCTCGTGAGCCGTTACAATAACGTTTATTAAGAAAAACGTATGTGTTTAGACCGGTGTTTGTGTGGAGCTTAAATATGCATCATGAAGATTAGCGTCGCTTAATATTAGTAGATTTATGATATATATTTACTCATATATGCCTAATGTATTTAAGTGAAGGTCTTTTTATTTAGAACTAAATTATGATTAAGTAATATACATACATCCGACTAAACTTCGAAACGGTTGAAGACATTTTTACAGGACTATCACTGACATAAGGAGCAACTTTGGCTACTTTTATTTACTTTGGCTAACTTTAGTTCCGCTTAAAAAATAAATACAAGCAGAGGTGACCCTGAGAGAAGTACGAGCGACTCGCTAGTAATCTAGTCCTTGAAGTATTAATTACGGATTTTTGATGATTACATTTTAAGCGCTACACTGAGAAAAAGTATGATTATTAGTTATTAAATTATACTTAATTCTTAATAATTACTATTAGGTATTATTTAGTTACTCTTTATTAAATAGTTAGTTGACAATTACTAGAACTTTTAAGCGTGATAATTTTATTTTTGTAATGGAAATTGGGTAATAATGCAAACGGTTTCTTTAAAGATTTATGACTGCTTTATCTCCTAAATAGATATAAAACCTAAAACCGAGTCTTTTGACATAAGGTCAAGATTTAATACCGTAAATGGCCTTGTGGTCGTACATGTAAAGATAGCGTGCACGTCATAACATTTTATCAACTCGAAACTGTTTACGACCTGACCTGATCGTTATGTCGTTACGATCGCTTACCATAAATCACCTTATGCTTAAATTCCACATAAACGTCGTTTCCTATTGCCATTGTCATTTTATATATAACGTACGCCACCTATTTTAGATTTTACCTGACTACGAGCTATAATTTCATGTAGCTTTCTAGTTAAGTCTGATAATATTGCAGAATGTGATTTGTTTCCCATTTCAGTATTTCAATCACACATTACATATATATAGGAATTACTCAACCAAATATTTATTTGTACAAGGTTATTCCAAGCAGTTCTAATACATAAGATCTATTTTCAAAATTGAACTAAAAAAATATGTAAAAATAAATAAATTTATTAAAACCATTATAAATAAAACTATTTTTTAGAATTTTGTCGCGGATTTACTTTGATTGACTTTGACTAAGGTATTTGACGTATCAAAGGCTTTATATTATTACACTTATTACAGATAGTGCCTATCCACAATTTATATATTTTTTCAAAATAGCACCTTATAAAATTATTATACTACAATTCTAAATATTAAATTAAAAAAAATATAGTTTAAACATGGCAATATAATTAAATTAATTTTAGCTGATATTATTATAATTATTACAATTTTTATATTAAAAAAAGATTTAACAATTGTAAGAAGCATAAAAAAATTCTTTTTTCACTATTTTAACGAAAAATAATCTTGTTTAATATTTTACATGATAGAATAAGAGCTGGTCTAATTGGGCTTATTAAGTGTTACAAAGTGCTAAGTGAACAACACAACCTTAATATTGTAAAAAAACATAATTTTATTTTAAACTATTGTTTAAAAGTACTCTGAATTTTTAATAAGATCAAACAACAAGAAGAAAAAGAAAGATTTCAACTTAGTCAAAACACATGTACAGTGTACACTGTACACCTCTAGTATGTCTGGCGTAGCACGCTACGTTGCACTGCACGTTTAAGTGATGTAGTACGTTGTAGCGTAAGCCCGCTACGTCAACTATGCTACGTAAGTCTAAGAAACATTATAATAATTAAATATTAAAAGTGTTCATGAAAAAGACTAAATTTCTTATAATTAACTCAATATTATAATATTTTAATATAATAACTAAATTGTGTTACTAATTAATCGTAACTTAAATTGGCAAAACATATAAACATATACATAAGTAACACACATTGCCATATAGCTCTATGACGAGCTACAAGGCTTGTGTTATGGATACCAGGTAGTTGGTATACTTCACATACATATATAACTTTAAATGCATCTATACATATTATAAAACAAAATTCTCTGCCGCGTCTGTCTGTCTGTCTGTCTGTCTGTTCACGCCAAAATAAAAAACGACTGCACCGGTTTTCATGCTGTTTTCACTAATGAAAAGAGTAGTTCTCGAGAAAGGTTGTAGTATATAATTTGTCAAGTATTTTAATTAATTTTGTATACATTGGCTAAAATGTCGGAAAGAAATAAGCCATCTGGAAGCTTTCAACGAAAACGCTGCCTAAACTCTTTGAGATTCCAAATGATGTATAGTAGGATTGTGTATCTTATACGGGTCTACAAAAAGTCCGCTATGGCATATGTCTATCTCTTTAGGATAGCATACTATATCCATTTTAATGGTTTAAAAAATGGACAATTATAAAGCGGTAATTGGAAAGCTATTTACACAATTACGGTATTAATCCTTATCATAATAATAATAAATAAGTTAGAGGCTTTAAGCATTTCATGTATATTATTTTACTTTTTTTACACCATATAATTTAAATGAAGGTGTAATCGCAAAAAAATACGAACGAGCGAGAATAAAATGCAAGCGCTGCTTCAAGCGCCGCTTCGCTTGATTTAGTAATTTATATTTTTAATAGTGATTAGAACGCGGGCAAAGCCGCGGGAATTGCTAGTATATATTGTAAATATACCAAAGCACATAAGCACCTCTGATTGATTGAGATAGGTTCTGTGTCACACACAGCAGTATAAAAATTTGCTTTGTTTTAAGACATCTTATTTGTACACTAATTAGTAAGCACAAATAATTACAAAATCTCGCCCCACTTCCCGTCGTTAAAGAAAGGGAAACAATATATGCAATTATATATTCCGACAGCGCGAGGCAATTAACATGGGAATTCTCATTAGCATTTCGCAAAGGCAAACTTTTGATGCTAAGAAGCAGAAAAAAAAATCCAAGAGCGAGTCCAAGCCTCATTACCGTGCCTTTAATAATAGTGAAATGCTTCCGGCCAGTCGCTGTGCAGGAATTCCAACACTAGTTCTGTCTCACTATATACTTAGTTTAAAACAATTTAAACTTGAATATTTAAAGACAAAAGAATGTTAGCGACGTTACTAAGCACTTTCTGTTCCTGTGATTGTGCATTTTTCATGTAACTAGACTTTGTTACCTGAGCTTTCTTTTATTTATCAAATTATTTTGTTTTGTGCTCTAATTACCTACATATGTGTCTCATAATAGCAACTTAACTTTAAAATACACTATATTTTTTCTTTTTATCCAGTGGCTTTAATTTATAAATAATATGCACTCGAAGTAACAATAATATAAAATATACAAACTTTATATTTTTATCTCCTGCCTCCTAAGGAAACTTTTCTAACATTCACATGATCAAAAATAGTTCGTTACTTCCCCTAAAATCCTGTACACCTGTGAGGGTCCAACTAAAATCAGTTTATCGATTCGGCAACTTAAAAAAAAAGGTTTCCTCATTTAATATTTACTTAACCTTTTAGCTTCTTTAGGGATAAAATATCAAAAGAATCTTCTTTGGTCTTAACGAAGGAATATTTTTAACAAATTTCAAGTTTCCAGCTACAAGGCTAAAAGAATATTATGTCATTTATTTTTATAAGTTGGTATTTTCACTATATTGCTTTCCTTAGGCCATAATTAAAAAATGTAGTTTTTTTCCACTTCGTGTAAGGAACTAAATATACCGACCTGAAAACTAGGATAGCTCGCCAACTTCATTCATTCATTTTCAGGAAATAAGACAAAAATCATTTAGTCCACACTGAGTTAAATTCATACCCAATAAATTAAAAGCCTTTCACTAATTTGACTTGAATAAACAAATGTCTTCAAGGCAAAACTAAGGCCGATACAAGACTATTGGCTTTAATTAAAAGCAAATTTGTAACTGTATATATACCAGCTAATTGGACAAGCTTCATCGACTTCGCTTTCTTAATACAAATTAGGTTTATTTACTTTATTTAGATATCTCTCTATCTCTAACGAACCATGCAATTTTCCTCTTTAGGTTGAATTTTGGAAATACTGTATGCAAATTTTTTTTTTTAAATCAAATATTTTTTATATCAGATAATACAAAATCAGATAGTAAAAAAATATCTAATAGATAATACAAAAGAAATCGTTACTTACCAGGTACTCATATATTCTACAACCATAATCCTTTTTTTATATTTGAAACACGTGCTAGAAGCACGTGAAGCGACTGACTTGACTCGTTTACTTGGAAATTTAATATGAAAGTACAAATATTTCATTAAAATACTCTTATCCTGCTGTCGATTTGTAAAATGGCTTTTCGAAATCTTTTTCGATTTTTTTGTCTTTGTAGTTTAACAAGTTCTTTAGCTCTTGATCTACAACTTAGCGTGCAAATTCAAAATATGCAAGACATTTCTCGATTGAAATTAAATTAATTATATAATTTTGACTTAGTTTTTACATTTTTTACTTTAGTAAAGCTTTTCTTATAAAATAAAGTAGATAAATCAATGATAAAAATAAAAAAAAGTAACGAATATCTATCTATCTATCTATCTATCTATATCTATATCTATATCTATATCTATATCTATATCTATATCTATATCTATATCTATATCTATATCTATATCTATATCTATATCTATATCTATCTATACATATTATAAAACAAAGTCCTCCGCCGCGTCTGTCTGTCTGTCTGTTCACGATAAACTCAAAAATTGCCGCACCGATTTTCATGCAATTTAATTCACCAATGGATAGAATGGTCCTCCAGGAAGGTTTTAGTATATAATTTGTCAAGTTTTGTATACATTGGCTAAAATATAATCAATAATAATATCTGTTGGAGGTATCGGAAAGAAATAATCCGTCTGGGAGCTTTCAACGAAAACGCTGCCTAAACCCTTTGAGATATAACTACATGATGTACGGTGGAATTGTGTATTTTATATTGGTCTACAAAAAAGTCCGCGATGGCATATGTCTTATCTCTTAAGGATAACATACTATATCCATTTAAATACTTTAAAAAGTGAGCGATTTAAAAGCGATAATTGGAAAGCTATTTACACAAATACGGTGTTAATCCTCATCATTTTTTAAATACGTTTGTGGCTTTAAGCAAATGCTGAAAAAAATGTGCATGAAATCATGCACATTATTTTAATATATAATATACTATTTTACACCATATAATTTAAACGAATATCTTAGGAGTTATCTCAAAAAAATACGGACGCGAGAATAAAACGCAAGCGCTGCTTCAAGCGCTGTTTCGCTTGATGCAATCGCCGATTCTACCCCGCACCGTTTTGCAGGTGTATTAAGATAGAAAACTGCATGTTAAGATAGCATGGACACAGCTTCAGGTCTACAGGTCTAACGAATTGTAGAGTTTTTTCAAAATTTCTTTCACTATTTTCCAGCAACTAATTAGCAACAAATTCTGATGTATCAATCTAATCTTAATACACCTCCGTCTTGCGTACTGTTTGCTTATACAAGAAGCGAAGAATTTTATGGAAATTCTGAGGAATTTTCAACGTTCTACCACCAATTCCTATTTTTTAATAGCCATTAGAACGCGGGCGTAGCCGCGGGAATTGCTAGTTTACTATATTATCATCATATATCTAGAACATGATCTAATCTAAATTAACCTGGTCTGAATTTTACACCATTTCTACTAAGCTTGGGACTCGTGAATAGCTAATCAAAATAAATATATATCCCGACTGTTCCTGCGCAGGAGATATTATAGTACACAGGTGTTCGCGCAGACACAAGATCACTCTCTATTCCTATCAATCTCATGTTCCGGTGGATCGACTGCTGTGTATGCTAGTAGATTTGATTATGTGTATGTATGTTAGCAGTGTAAGCTGAACAGATTTGGATGAATCTTAATGTGCAGATAGACTTTAACGTGGTGAAATACAGGCTTCTTAGGCAACTAGGCATATTTCAAGCGAAGCGAGAGTCATTAGTAGATAAGCTAAAATTATTAAGAAGCAAAGATTATTATGAAGCAAACGCAAAACGCGTTACTAAAAATAATTTTAAACATTGTAGATACTTACTCTTGTTACATACGAAAAAAATAACAAACATACTTTATTGGAGTCATTCGTTTAAGCCCTATTACGGCTTATGTATTCAATAAATTAAATAACAGTTGTAGAACGGCTGCCCATAAATTAGTTTAAGAACTTCGCATCCGACTATAGTATTCGTAGTATACACAAGTTCCGTGTAATCCGTTTGGATAGCAGCTGCCAAATTTGCAGGCGAACTATTCTGATCGATGTCGCCGCAATCTGCCACGGTAACGTACGAGTTATTGATCGCACAAATTAACAAGCCCAAATTTAATTTAGAAAAATGAATTAAAAATATAAATTTTAAATTATTTCTAACCATAACTATCTCTTAAGGAGGTCGTAAATTCAATTTCAAAATACAAGAATAATTAGTAACAGTTATACAAGTTTTCACCGGTTGTCTAGAAAAGGTAACAAAATTACTTACTTATTTTACTTTTCTTTTCTGAGAGTAAAATGGCGATAAAATATTTAAATTAATAAAACTTTCTTAGATTTATGTTAATATTTGACATTTAAATAAAACTATATTTTCTCAGACAACTTGTCGGAGAAAAGTTAGTTTTAAAATTGTCTCTCCCGAGAATATGATTGCTGTTAATTAGTAGAAAAAAAAACGAAAATAGTTAAATTTAGTATGTTTAAAACATTAATAACATGAATAACACCATTCATAGTAAATAATAATATGAGTATTAACTACGTAAAGCGAGAGTGAAATGTAACATAAGATTCCGTCTTGTGTATGAGAAAATATGATTACTATTTGACTAGTATTCCCTGCGGCCAAGATCGTGCTCTAATCACCAATACAATTTTTTTATTAAAATAACATTGTAGCGAAGATTTAACCAATTTGCATAAACATACTGTATTTTTGGAAATTAAAAAAAAATGTTTTTCTTTATGAATTGCGCAATTTTATTCTTTAAACTTGATTTCTTTTCAAATTATAACCGCTTTATTTATTTTTTTCTCATTTTTTTTCTAAATATAGGTATTAGTGTACAGATAATACATCAAAAACAAAAATGCATTTCTCTAACTTTAAAATAACAAAATGGTTTTATTTAACATAATATAGATTGGGATATCATGTTTTCTCTTTCTATTTACCTACAAACCAAAAAGATCTTCTATCAACTTGTAAATCATCAAAAATCATATTATGTAAATCATTTCTTTCCTCTATTGAACAATACATATAAAGTACATATTCCGCCTAAACCCATAGTTTGTATAAAATATGTTTACTATAATATATAAGAAATCAAGCAGTGGTAATGCGATCGCTTGGCAAACGAGTGAAGCGGGTTCAAATCCCGGTCTCTGAGAAAAATATTTTCCAAATACCAAACCACATATAATTACATCATGAGGAAACTACCATAAATAAAAGAACCTAGCAAGTTTAATAAAGATATTATGTGCAGTCCACCAACTTGCAATAGGGAATATGCATGATTTTTTTTTTATGACTTAAATCCATCCTTTACATCATTATAAAGTAGAAAAATATATAAATAGTCTTGAGAATATATAATTTTTTATGCAAAGTGAAATTTAAAACATTGACTAAATTTAAGCCGTTCAAACGCCACCAGTAGCGCCGCCACGTCGATGACGTCATTTGTCACACGAATGTCTTTTTTAGTTACTTCTTATATATCTTCCGTTTTAATTGCTACACAACATTGAGGAAATTAAAAAACCTTCTTACAAGTATGGTAAGTACAAAAACATTATTAGAAATACACCCGATAAAGTGTTTTTTCGTATTCCAAGCGATGCGAAAGTAAAAGAAAGAAAGATGAAAAGATGTTTTTCGTTCGTTCAAAGCTTTGATAAAACCAGTTTAAGTCACCGTCCTTGATTCACTATTAATATTGATTCACTAGAAAACACCACAGGAACACAGTTTTAAATTTTTTCTAACATATACTACTTTTTAGTAGTATAGACCAGTGTCGATAATTTTTGAAACAAAAAAATAATAGTAGAATAAAACCCACTACAAAAGAATAAAACCCACTAATATTATAAAAATGAAAGGAAAAATAAATTACGGGCGATCTGAGGTCGGGAAAGGGGAAGGGGGGTGTTTTAAGAGTAAAAAACTGTTTATCTCGATTTCCGGCAAAACTACAAGTCCTATGGAAAAAAGTTAAATGGCAATGTTGTAGGTAATAAAAAGATCTAAAACTTTTGTATTCACACTTTTTTCCCATAAAAAATAAAAAAAAACAAGTTTTTGGTTTTTTATTTTTATCTTTTACAAAAAGAAAATATTTTTCACGAAATTTTGTGAAAACTTACCTTTTTATGTTCTAAATACACTGTATTTTTATTGACTTAAAATATTTATTATTTCACCTTATTTTGACTTAATATCGAAAAAGCACCCTAGTTTTCCATCGAAAGTTCTCACGTCAAAATATTTGCTTTCTTAAAAAAAATAGTGGGCTTTTTGTTTGTTAAAATCTCTACTTTGTGATGGTGTAAAAATATATATACATTATCATAGTAAATTTTCTCAGAAAAGTTGCCTAAACCTGGTCTAGTATGAATATCGACGCCGATAAACCCAATATTTTGACAACTGACGTCATTTTGCTTTCAACCAATGGTGGCGCGTTTAGGAAGTTTCGATTTCCCGCCGTTAATATTCACTTTTTATACAATATTTTAAGGGTTCAAATAATAACTAAATAAAAAAATACCTTTTAATCATAATGTGACGATAATAAAGATTGGAAAAAAGGATATTTGAAGCAAAATTAAATTTTATGCATATTCCCTATTGGTGGTGGTGAACTATGGCCTGATCCCCCTTATATTGAATAATAAAGTCGAAATAAATATTGCCGTAGAAATCAAATATCACCTTTAGTAGAAAGTTTAATAGTGATACACAAAATCTTGTTGCCGAAAATTGGCTAAAAAATATCTGGCAACAATGTAGAATCCGTTAAAATTTCTAGCTTACATTTACCTCATATACTAGATAAATTGCCATATGATTCAAGCAAAATGCTAGCAAACTTAGTTCATAACATTAACCCATATTATTTTACAGCATTGTGGAGTTGTAGAACTATTTGTTTTTAGAGTGACACACAAACATAAATTATAGATGTACTTAATCAGATAAAGCCGTGTTTAGAATGACACGATGACTGTTGTTTCAAAACTCGTTATGGAACTTGTTTCGTGAGCCCACAGATTGTTTGTAAACTTACGAACTTTATACTTATACTTTTGTTACATAATTATTGTAAAAGTAATGTAGATAAAAACTTTTAATATTAAAACGTTTAAACAGACTTTTACAATAAAATATCATATTGGTTATTTAATAATGATCTTATGCTATAACAAAATTATTGAATGAAAAATAATTTTTATAAACGTATTTGCCTCTGCGAGGTAGCACTGTTATAATAATCAGTGTAGGTAACGTATAATTGAATACATTGCTAGTTTTCTAACATTTCTTATCCAGATATGTAATGTACCCACAAACACAAAGACAAAAATTTTAGTAGTATTTGAAGGTACCCTTTATTATGCCTTATATGCAGTGGCGGATCAAGCAAATGCGAGGCCGGTCTATTTTTTGCCTTGGAAAACTTTAAGCTCAGGATATTTTGTTGTTAACAAGTAAATAAGCCTCTACTAACGACCTCGATATAAAGCTTGAAAGTTGCAAGTACAGTTATATACTAGGCTAAAAATGTTCACTGGAGAAAATTTTAAACGCTAAATACGTTATTTATAACGTGTTTACTAAATATGTTTGACCGTCTTTAAAAGAGTAAGGTATTAAATTGGGGTATTTATGTTAATGTCAATTACAAACAAATCATGGCAAATTATTTAAGAGTGGTTCTGGAATAAGAAATCCAATTTACTTAGAAAGATTTATTAAATTAAGACATAATCAGTTATTAAGACATAATCAGCTGCAAATCAGTTTTAGTCAGTCGTCATTCAATAAATTATTATTTTTTCAGCGTTCAAAGGGACGATATTTTGGAATGGTTTCTTAACTGAAAACTTCAATAACATTTTTTTAACTACTTAGCGCATTCATAGTAGAGGCTTTCGTTTTTGCAGCCATACACACTCTCTACTAGATCAAAACATTTCGAGACTTCAGAGACATCGAAATTTTCAGTTTAAAATAGATTTGTTTTTCACAAGTAGGCCATTTTGTATTTATAATTATCGAGAACATTTTTTTAAATGATACTAACGAATTACTCTTGTTCCCCTCACATATATCCCTAGAAACCTAATTGTATTCTTCCTACTTTCTAACAATAACCTAGTCTAGGAAGATTATGTACAAAGTTTTATCAAAATCCATATAACCGCTAATGCAGGATTAACAAACATTCACAATTTCGCATTTATAAATACTTTCGCATTAAGCATAGTAATACGCTAAGCAAAAGTTATATACTAATATTTATTTATTAAGCAGAATTTCAATTCATTAAATTTCTAATCCGCAATTGCCCATAACGATACCACATTTATATTTATGTATGGCCATTGGCCATTCTATTTATGTTATCGTTTTAATTACACATGAAATATACCTCTCAAATATTATAAGTAAAAAAATCTTTGATTCATCAAAATGGCAATTACGATTTATGTAACGGTCGTTAGAAAGAAATACTGTAGGACGAGCACATAAAAATATCTACCTTTCTAAGTGTTATTACTTGTTCTTCGAAAAGACTTATTAAGACCTGTTAAATGATGTAGTAGCTTGTTAGCAGAATTACACCAGCAAGCTTTAAGCTTTGTAGAAAGGGGCTACTTAATAGAATTGGGGGCTCCGTCTAGACACTTTTATGTTTATCTAATGCTATTTATTATATACATGCATATACGTATCAAATACCTTGGCGTTTATGTCATTTATCGTAAAAGCTATTACTACAGAAGCATATTCGAGCTTTTATCTAAGAAATAAAACATTCAATTCAAGATTTAGGATTGATGTTGTGATTAAAGTATGATTGACCCTAAACGACACGCTCGGCTCAGTTTGTCGTGACCCTACTTGCTGCGCCATTGGTCGCGGATGCGAGTCCTGTTGGGTCATTCATTTGTTAAGCACGAATGTTTGTACTCCAGTCATGGATGTTTATATCTATAATATGTATGTATTTAAATTTATATATGTGTAGATTATCAACTATTTGGTATCCGTAACCAAAGCCTCGTTGCTTACCGGGGAACTAGGTGGTAATGATGTGAGTAATAATCTCCCAACATAAAAAAAATCGTTTGTCGTTCGTTTATATTTTTTGTCGGGGTTAATACTCGTACAACCGTGTTTGAAGAATTTAGGTTCAATGATCGAAATTAATAAATTAAAATGAGTTTTTATACATTAACCTATACTTTTTAAATCTTTGCTAATGGTGAATCGTTAAACCGGAATAGCAATTGTTTCGGTTTACTAAACTATTCGTTTTCATTAACTTGTTACTTCACTACTTTACCGAAATATACCATTTTTTAAACCGTTTACGTTGATTTGTCGATAGTAAACAAACACTAATGACTTCTTCAAAATAACATTCTGCGTTGGTTGAACGTTTATTTGGACATTTATCATTTAAAACCTATATTAGATGTTAGCTTGTTACAAATATGTATAAATAAAAATAATTTCGTCTTCTATGTGTTCCTAAAACACTGATCTGATTGTAATGAAAATCTGGGATGTTATCCTATAAAAGGCTGCGAAGGATCGTGGTGCAAGAAAAGAATTATTCTTTGGACATTGGTTTTTCATGCGTTGTTAAATTATTCAAGTAACTCACACGTGCGGAACGAGGACAAGTCGCTAGTCTGAAATAAAGTGAGAATCAATTTACATTATATTCAGTACACATACTCTCAACCTCTATCACATGGGACATAGTTGAATGTAAACTAAACAAAATAACATAAACGTAGCGATATAAGCAAATCGACGTGTATCAAGCACAAATACAGAAAAGAAAATAAAACAACAAAGGCCCAAAATCAATATAGGTGCGGTTTAAAAGGTTTCATTCGTAACAAAATTCTCCGCAGAGCTATTGAATGCAATAAAATTTTCTTGACAATTGAAACCATTAAAGAGCGTCACGAGCGCGCAGCTGAATGTTAATCACAGTCTAGTGTGAATAGAACAATCACAATGTGGAAAAGACCTCCTTTTTTTCTCCTGCCATTTGTTTGAAACAAAGAAAACTTAGTAAGAATTTAAATGATGTTATTTTTACAATATAATGAATAATATAAAAATATGGTTTAAGTATTATGTAATGTGCTGAATTTCTGAAAGACATGATTCATGACTCACCCACGTTTCAAGCTTCTAGAAATGATGCAATATCCATACAAACTTTCATCCTCTATTTCAACCCTTTACAACTCTTTTTCGCCTTAAAAAGTAGCCTATGTCCTTTCTCAGGCTATAGACTATGTGTGTACCAAATTTTATTTACATCGCTTATGTAGTTTTGGCGTGAAAGCGCGACAGACAGACAGACAGAGTTACTTTCACATTGAAAAATACCGAAATTTTAGTACGCTTAGTAATATGGCGCTAGCGCTTCATTATAATAATAGACTATAAAGTTTTAAGTAGGTAAAATGTAATACAAGAGAAATATAATTTAAGCAACTTGTAAACATGAATCTTCGCATACATTACCATACTTATAAATTTCATTAAAATCTTTTTGCAGACAGGTTATACTCATAGTTATAAATTATTTTAGCTTTTGCTCGCAACTACCTCAATTATTTGTATTTAATTTCAATAAAATTTGGAAGTCGTTACGTTAGATATCTATAATTGTTCTAATTTAATAATTATAATTTAAATTTTTATTTTTTTCTAATTTACTTAATTGTTCTAATTTGTTATACTAACAAATTGTGTATAACGAATTTCGCAAGACTTCTTGATATTATATTATGAAAAATATCTTACGCTTTATTATATTAGCACTTTGACTGAAACTTATTGTTAAGAAACAGTATCTAGTATCCCATACCCATTGTATTTTATTGTGATTTTTTTGTTAAAAAAAATATATTTTACAAATAACACGGAATATTAAAAATTAAAAGTATAGGGATTAAGTATTCATAAAGCTTCACGTCGAGAAGCCCATCATTTTCAACTTAAAGAGGTACTTAACAAAAATGATTCCTCTCACATCTTGACTGAATTGTCCTAAATACTTTGATAATTTCCTTTAACATAAAGTAGAAGCTGTATTTTCGCAGTTCCTTTGTCATTAACAGGGTAAATTGTTTTTCCTGTGCGCGAAAATGTCTTGGTTAGATCTTGATTAAGTGGTAAGCTTGACTAATTCCCTCCCTTTGTAGGTTTCTTCATCCACTAATTATAAGCTTGTGGAGCTACAAATCTAATTACACCACCTAATTATGACTTTGGGCTCGCCAAATGATTATAATTAAAACTTTCAACCCAATATTACTCACTCGTTTGGGCAAGACAAAGTTATTACTGACTTCAGTTATAATTCTCAGCAGGAATTTGAGCGCTAGACTATATAAAACTATTCTTTTCAATCCACCAACGCTAAGTTAGCTTAAAAATAAAAAATAAACCAATCTCGAACTTCTCTCCAATTTAAAAACCCTTAATGTTCGTTCTCAATCTTTTCCTTTTGTACAAACTATTTTAAAATTTTTACCTATTATTTATATTATACTTTATTTAAATTAAATCTTTTCTTAACATATAATAAAATTCTCAAACTTAACTAAACTAAAAACTTATAAACGAAACTACCTTTTTAGATTTTATCGCGGATTTACTTCGATTTTTAGTTCCCGACGTTTCGAATGCTTTACAGCAATCATGGTCAAGGGAGAGAAAAGGTATTTGACGTCTCAGAGGCTTATATACTTGTTACCAATCTTGTTACAGACAGTGCCTACCCACAATTTACATTTTTTTTTCAAAATGGTATCATAGTACCTTATAAAATTTTCATTTATAATGTCGAATACTCGCGTAAACCTAAGAAAGTATTAATACTAACTTAGTCAAATGTATACATTACATATTTTTGGAAAATCTTATTGATAATTTTAATTATGATCATAATATAGATCATTATTATCGATACAGAAGCCGATTTCATAATTTTTACTAAGTTTGTCTGTCTGTGATTCCATAACGAGATAACCATTGAACAGATTTTGATGAAATTGGGTATAATGACTGCTGGTTTAGGATACCTATAGTATACTTTTTACTTTGAAAATGTATACAAACCGTTAACATGTATCTAGAGGCGAACTCGAGCGAAGCAATTGTAAGTCTCTAGTATAGAATATACATTAAAAGTCCGTAATCCACCACCTTTATGTACCAAAATATCACATTTCTAATATTTATAGAATGTATGCAGCGGCTTCTATCAAATATTGTACTGGGCAGTTTTTTTTAATAAAGTGACGCAATATAGTTTGCGGTAAATATTATCTAGATGAAAATTAATTTTCTTTGCTTTACGAAACCAATTAATGTTTATATGATTTAAACACCTCGCCTCAAAAACATTGTCTACAGTGTACACTTTAAATGTATAAATAGCTTTTCTTTTTATTTATACGACTTCCTATCCTTTTTAGAATATAAAAATTGTAAATTATAGTAATTTATAATAGTATAGTGGTATATTTAGTAGTACAAAAGTTACTCATACGGTATATGACTTACAGTATAAAAAAATAAAACGTTATAAAAAGAATGAAACTAAAAAAAGAAGGAAAACACATGTTGCTACAAGCACTTATTGTTAAGCAATTAAAATTCTAAACTACTTAATGTGAATTAGGTTAGTAATTACAGTGATTATAATGAAATATAAAATTTTATTACAGGTAAAGAAATTATACAACGTACTTTCATGTTGTATATTTTACCTTACTATTAAAAGGAGCCTCAAAAGGCTGAAAAAGTCAGACATTGATAAAATGGATCGAATTCGCTTGAAAAGGTTATTAAAATTCCCGACCTTTCACAATGTCATTCACGAATATAGGTATATATTTTCATTTCATATGAACAATTTTGCGTCACAATATATTCATCGGGTTCTATTTCAAAAACATGTTTGCTAAGTATTACAAGTATCCATTATCAAAATTTTAGGTCACTAGATTAGGCGTTAATAAATCACTCAAGACGAGTAGTATTGTTAATAATGTATGTATTAACTTGTACGTACTCGCGCTATTCAATATAAAAGAATTACGAATTTCTCCCTAGATTAGAGGCCTAACGAGTATTATTTATCTACAGCAGGTCACGCCGGACTACCTTTTCTTTCATAAATCAGGAGTGTGCGTGACATCACGTCGACGATCGATGTGTCGATCAAAACGTGACAAACATTGTTCAAAGCTACTGCGTACGAAAATATTTTGTGGCTTTTCGAACACACAGTAGGTATATTTTACTTTTGCATATCGGTAGTTAAGATAATTTATACTTTGATGACTAACTATGAAATCAATCACAGTGATTTTAGAAATTGTACTGTTATGTTATGTTACAAAATTAATCGAAACGTCAAATTATCAGACGTAAACATAATAATAATTGTTTACAACAGAATCAACCGGGCTTTGCTCGGATTCATCTCTAGATACTTTTTAACGGTTAGTAGGTGTAGATTTCTCAGAAATGAAATATTTTCCCGCTGTAAAAAGTATCCTATATATAATATGTATGTTGACCCACACAACCAATAATCACTGTACGTATCGTGTGTATATACAAAAAAGTCTGGGTATATTTTGTTTAAAAAAAATTCAAATTTTAGTGTGATCGTCCGTTTGTATGTTTGCCTATATGTCTATGGGCGTCTCAAGTAAAAATAAAATCCTTATTTTCTAAAACAATATGTGCATTTCGTATAGATTTATAAACAGTAATAGTTTGAAAAAAAAATTAACGTAAGAAGTTTTCATTAGAATACTTCCATATAACGTGGGTAGAAACCTGAAATTAGGTAACTCGATGTCTTAGATAAAATACTATAAAGGCAAGGTAAGAAATCTTCATTAGTGGTTGAATCAGTTTTCATAAGTGATAAGGTTATCCCGCAAAATCCGTTAAAAAGTGTAACTGAAGTTATTGGCCAATTTTGTATGGCTTACTCATATTCATAGTGTAAGTTGTAACTGTAATATAGTATTTTAGTGGTATTATAGAGAAAATACTTTATATTCTTGAAATAAAGGTCATAAAAAATAACCACATCAAACCACAGACTGGTTCAAGAGGATCAATATATTGTAATTAAAATATAAGAAAAATATTTAGTGTAAAATGTAACAATATTTGTATATTATAAAGTAATCATATCTTGGGTTTGCTCTCTTCACAGTCCACGTACATCCTAAGGCTATCTGAATGTACATTTAACAGTAAATCAGGCGCGTGCTACCACGAATCGGTGTGAAATGTCTCATTATACCGAGCTTTTGTTTCAACCATAAATTTTACTCGAAATTGTTTTATTTCTCAATGTTTTTATATTTTAAATTAGACTTTATATGTATATTATTAAGTTAATAAGCTTATTATAATCTATCAATAGTTGTAATTTGCTACGTTTGGGACAATAGTTTAATTTTATTCTTAAATGGTCTTTTTTAGCTTCTAAAATGTGGATGGAGCAACTTGTGGGTATGACATAATTTATTTTTGAAATGATAGGAACTGGCAACTATTTTGGCCGAACATTTCGTACATTCCCTTCAAAGCACCGTATGTGGACCCGAAAATTGCTTCATCGACTCGAGAATTGAACAGTCGAGAGGGTAACTCTTGAATTATGCAAAGTACGCAGCGGAAAAATTGATATAAAAATTGCTCGTAAAGCATAAAATTAAAACGTGGATCCCGGACGGTGTTGCAACATGCTAAATACCTGTCGTATTTCAAGCGCCATCTGTCGCCGACAGCACTGAGACTGCCGCGTTTAATTTATTAACCAATTTGCTGAACGCTTCGAACCGCGTTCCACTCGCTATTTTGTTTCTTGACTTAATAAATTTGAAGTCATAATCCGTGAAAGAGTATTTTTCATAGCGGTGTAGGCGAGATCGGTATTAATATAATTATATTAAACGCCCTTTCTATTCAAATTTACATTTTTCGTGAACCCAAATATAATCCTACGAGAATAAGTAAAAAATATGCTGCTTCGGTGCTTTAATAAAGCTTTTATAGGGAGTTCAATATTGTAATTACATTTTTTAATTAAAATATAAATATCCCTATATTTTGAACACTTTCATAAGTTTCGTTTTATTAATCTGAAATTTCTTTTTGTGTTCAAAGCCTTACACGTTAATTAAAATATAGATCAGTCAAGTCAACTGTACTATTGTAGTAAGCTTGTTGGTATTTACATAAAAAATAGTAAATGCATAAAATTATAAGTCTCAAAGTACATTTTTTAATTTTGTTCACAAAATTCTCATTTCATTATTAGTATTACAATTCACATATAACAATAATATTTACAATTTACAATTATATATATATATTTTTTTATGTCACAAAGGGGGCAAACGGGCAGGAGGCTCACCTGATGGAAAGTGATCACCTCCGCCCATGGACATCTGCAAGACTGCAAGACTGCAGGTCTTGCAGTTTTGCAGATGCGTTGCCGGCCTTTTAGGAAAGGGAGGAAGGGGGGAGGGAGGAGGAAAAAGGACGGGAGGAGGGATAGGGTGTGGGCCTCCCGGACTCTCACTTACCGGACGAAACGCGACAGCATAGCTGCCACTTCACGCCGCTCTTCTGTGAGAGAGTGGTACGATACGGGGCGTGCCGGCCCATTCGGCTGCTACCCGAAGGTAACAAGCATAATGATGGATTACAATAATATAATGGTGGAATATTATAACTACTTTCTAAACAAAGCTGCATGTTGTGGCTAACATGTAGGGCATGAGATAAGACGCCATAACATTATAATATCAATGTAGATAAGTGTATTTTTCATCTTCCTTTCATCGTTGTCGCAACGGAGTAATATGGTACGGAGTAGTGAGGAGAAAATGTCACCAACTTTAAAATAAATACATTATTACTTAACTTATTATAAATCCAAAACGTCTGAACGAACAGTATTATAGAAAACGAATTTTAACACCAATGCATATTACATACATAATCTTTAGCACAAAAATATATGCAGATGCATGAACGTGTATTAAAATGGGAAATCACCATGGACTCAAAAGAAGTGTAAACAAATAAAACAATGCTTTATAGAATCCGGGCAATATTTTCCATACAGTTGAACTGCCTTTAGCACAAAGTAGGAAATTAACAGTTAGTGTTCCCATAAAGCGACCGACATGACTTTGTAAGCATTGAGTGCTTTCAGCTATTACGTTAACTCGTCCATTAACCGCATTCGAAATCAGAGTCTTTTGTTGACTTACTAGAATTGGCGTTGTCGAAGATCTAGGATAAGATGTGGAAGTTAATAAACATATTCGTAACTATTGTTCTTCGAACTCCATAGAAGCTTAGAGTATATTGAAGCAATTCTACATCAACTCTGTTTACTGAAACTACACACTCGTACATAAAAAGACCTACGTATTACTACATCTATCTATATACATATTATAAAACAAAGTCCTCCGCCACGTCTGTCTGTCTGTCTGTCTGTCTGTTCGCGATGAACTCAAAATCTACCGATTTTCATGCAGGTTTCACCAATGGATAGAATGGTTCTCCAGGAAGGTTTTAGTATATAATTTGTCAAGTTTTTGTATGCATTGGCTAAACTATAATCAATAAAGATATCTGTTGGAGGTGTCGGAAAGAAATAATCCGTCTGGGAGCTTTCAACGAAAACGCTGCCTAAACCCTTTGAGATATAACTAAACGATGTATGGTGGAATTGTGTATTTTATATTGGTCTACAAAAAAGTCCACGATGGCATATGTCTTATCTCTTAAGGATAACATACTATATCCATTCAAATACTTTAAGCATTTCATGCACATTATTTTACTATTTTACACCATATAATTTAAACGAATATCTTAGGAGTTATCTCAAAAAAATACGGGCGCGAGAATAAAACGCAAGCGCTGCTTCAAGCGCTGTTTCGCTTGATGCAATAGCCGACCCTACCCCGCACCGTTTTGCAGGTGTATTAAGATAGCAGTGAAAGGTTTGTTAAGAAAACTGCATGTTAAGATAGCATGGACCCAGCTTAAGGTCTACAGGTCTAACGAATCGTAGGGTTTTTTCAAAATTTTTCACTATTTTCCAGCAACTAATTAGCAACTAATTCTGATGTATCAATCTAATCTTAATACACCTCTGCTCTCTTGCGTACTGTTTGCTTATACAAGAAGCGAAGAATTTTATGGAAATTCTAAAGAATCTTCAACGTTCTACCACCAATTCCTATTTTTTAATAGTGATTAGAATGCGGGCGTAGCCGCGGGAATTGCTAGTTTTCTATAATACTCGTAAGTAAGAAGCTTTTACATCTTTAATACTAATTTATTCCGATTTAAATTTCTTTTTTTTTATAATTTAATATAACAGCGTAGCAGCAGGACATAACAGCCGAGTGTATTCTCACTAATGCCATTGAAATGTATCGCATTTGAATTCATAACAAGGCAAATATTTCTATCGGTATATTTAAATGTTTGATCAGATTTACATAAAAGCGCAACAATGAATCAACGTTCATTTAATATAATAATTCAATACAAACATTATGAAATGCATCCTAAATGAATTATGTAACTGCTGTATTTATTAAAATTTATGTTATTTTAGTTCATTAAACATACGTAGATTAAGCTTTATCATTGTAGCACAATCTTAACTTAATAAATTCACACTACTATTGACAGAAAACCCTAGACGTATTGTCAGTATGTGGTGTTCATTTAACTACCTCGGTGGTGAAGTGTTTAGTATGTGCGGTCATCGAGAGATCCTGGATTCGAGTCCCAGGTCGGGCCAAGTGTCGAGTAGTTGCACCACCGGGTTATAGGAATGAGATTGGCCGCCATGGCCGGAATCGGTCAGAGAACATTATCAGTAGGTATGTGCTTTTCATTCGCAAAGAATGATTCGTAAAAGTTTTTACGAATTAAAAAGGGTGAATCAATAAGTTACATACAATATGTCAAAATAAGCTTTAAGTACCTACTTACTAACTTTATTTAAACACCCGACATCCACACACAAGGCAAACTAAACTAGAAAAATCCGTACCTTAGATGTTTCTTCTCTGATGAAATAACTAATCAAGTAACCAACCAATAAAGGGTATAATCAAGGCCTCAAGTAACCTCCAGCCGCTACCAAATTTACATAAAAACTACTCTAATATATTTAACATTAACTCGTATCTAATATTTGATGTGAATATGTACCTTTTAAAATTCATTATAAAATGCTGGTTACAAGTTTTTCAACAAATATTTAAGAATTTTAAGCTAGTGTAGCTCGAGTTTGAAGAAATGTTAGAAGATAAATAAAGGCACGCCACGATCAATCATGAAAATAAACTCTAGCATATTTTACAGCTTTAATATACGAATAGCGTTGTATTTGTTTTAGTAATATCATAGTAGTTAGTTAGTTAGCATGACATTTATTATTAAACTATTTCTTTGTTTTCTATTAAAAATAAAAATAACCCGAAAAACCTTATGATTTTTTACCGTCTCTTGTTATTTTAAGGTAAGTACTAAATTATAAATAGATAAAAACACTAATAAGTTACAAAAACCTTAAAAAAACAAACAAAAATGACAAAAAATATTTTTTGTATACATAATACCTATCTTTATACGGTAAGCCTACAGATGTCGCGATATTATTTCGCTGATAAAACTTCCTTCGGTCTACGGTGAATGTGCATGACCAAATTGCATCACTGTAAAGCTTATCGCGATAAACAAAAGCAAAAAACAAAATCAAGACTGCTGTCGCTCTTTATAGCAGCGAGTAATAATTATTTACATTTGTGTCTATTATAGCAGAGTCACGTTAATAGGTAACATTTGACGTCTGTCAGATTTATCTTCATAGTGAGGTGACCTGATAAAAAACATCGATTAATGTGAAAGAATCGATACGGACTTATGTGAAACATATGTGAATTTTAAAAATCATCAGGCGAATCCCTGTCCCATTATTATTTTTCATTCTTAAATTTAAGGAGCAAAATAAGACAAGTACATAATTTAACAAAAAAAAATGCATTTATTCAGTTGAACTATCAGAACTGTTATTAATATTGTCATCTTCATCACTGCTGTCACCACTCAGAGATATTATTAATTCATTTTCAATAATATTGTCTATTCTCACATCTCGTTCAAAATCTTGTAAAATTATTTTCTTTGTTTTCTCTACGACTTTTCTCCAGTCTTCTGTAGTGACTTCTGCACACGCAGTTTGTAGCAGAGTCATCTTTCATTTTAGCAGTACTGATGGGTGGTTCAGTATTGTTCCGCGCTGCATGACCCTTTATTTGTGCCCAAATAAGCTCGATGGCGTTATACTGGCAATGGTAGGGAGGCAATCGAATAACTTCGTGTCCATGCTCTAGGGCTAGTTCATCGATTACATAGCGGAGCTTGGACGGCTTAGTTGCTTTTACCAGTTTTAACAACTCAACTTTTAATAAAGTTGAACTTGCATCCACACCATTTCTTACCAGCCACGAGACAATCTCTTGCTTTTACTTGCTTGAGTTGGTGGTTTATCAACTTGTACCGAATGATATGGTGCATTGTCCATTATAATTTTCGATGGGTTTTCTAAGCTGACTAGCAGCTTCTCAAACCACTCTTTAAAAACCTCAAAGTTCATTTCCTCATGGTAATCACTTGTAGTTTTAGAGGCGAATGCGAGGAGGCAGTCTGGAATAAAACCTTGAGAAGCTGATCCCGCGTGACATATAATAAGTCGGGCTCCTTTTCCCGATGGAACTTTTGAGGTGGAGGCCGTTGTATCATCGGTCCATGTCCGCGAAACCGTATGGTTCGCATTCAACCATGTTTCGTCAATAAACACGACATTGTCCCAATCTGTAATTTTATTTACTTGACGTAAGAATGTTACTCTCTTCAAAATAATATCGTAGCGTTCTAGAAGGATTTTCCGCTTGTCAGATTTTTTAAATATAAAACCAATCGATTTCAAAACCTTTGATAGAGACGATTTACCGCCAAAAAATAAGCCTGCGTCTTTTAACGAACTCATTAGCTTTTCCCGTGTAGGATATTCTTTTCTCGAGTAATATCCATAAATGTGGTTGAGAAATGCAGCAGCATCAAAATTATCAACGCCAACAATTTTCTTGTCCCTCTTTATTCTTTTCGGTGTACGTAAAGTATTATCTTCTGAGCCTGACGGTCCGTATTTCTCATTCAGAATTTGAGTTATTGTCCGCTTCCCTATTCCCAATGCTTCGGCAACGCGTTCTCTCGGTTGTGTCAATGGTAAAAGAGGCCCATCGTTAACTGATTCACGTTCAAAATAATTGTACAATTTCACCACTAGTTCGCGAGATTGGCTGTTTAGCGTTTTCCCCCGTTTCGACATGGTAAGACTGTGTAGGGGTTTCTTCCCTAGCTTACTATTTGAAGACTTCTTCTTGGAGTTGGAGAGAAATGATACTGTTGGCCGTTCGGATCGGAATGAATTTATTTTACAATTTTATGGCTATATATACAAAATCTTAAAACAAAATATTTACATTAATATTTAAAATTATTCTAAATTCGATTCTACACTGAAATGTTTTTCTTTTCCACCAGTGATGAGTGAATTTATTTTACAATTTTATGCCACCTAAATTGTACCTAACATCAATGATTTTTCTATTTAGTTATTTTTTGTATTTTTATAGTTAGTTAATATAGTTAATAATATAATTATGTTTTATTATAAACACAACGTGGTTATTAATTTATGGTGATATTTCTTCACAAGTAATCATTGCATTCCATTCAACTTATCACCTTCGATTTTTAGAGTCAATCCCTAGTGTTTAAAAAGAAAAAGGGTTAACTGACGCAACATTGTAACGACGTTCAATTCTTTAGATCAGAAATTGTTTATTATGTTTAGAATGGTTTATTAGTGAAAGCAAATCGTAAAATTACTCGAATCGATAATTATTACAATAAATATATAATCCTAATTGAAAAAAGTTAAGCGATTGTGCAGTTGTAACAAAACGAAAAAAATTATTATTTTATGCCGCTGTTACAAGGTTACGTTGTTGAATTTTGATGAACTGTCAAATGTTACCTATTAACGTGACCCTGCTATAATTATAAAAAAGTTACAAGCTTATATTTTTAATTCTAAAATCTTCTCCTTATTTCAATCCATGTCGAAAACACTAATTTACTCCAACAGAATCGCTACGCACGATGTCTCCGAAATGAAGTGTGGCTGCTAAACAAAGTTAATCGCAATAAAACGCTTTGATGTGCGAGAGTTTACCGACAGCGAAGCGATGTGCCTGCCACCTTGTTGAAAGTGCGGAAGTATTCACAAATATTTAATCACATATACTACAGATACGATATGTGCGGCCTATGTTTTAGAATATATGGATGTGTGTCCCATGCGGGTTAAAAGTGAGAGCGTAATGACACTTTGTTTCTTTTTGAAACTAATTTTCTCCAGCTAATGGTTCTGGAGAAAATATTTCTATTTAAGCCTTATAAGGTCAAACAAATATTGTAATAATAAAAATGTAAGTCTTTTAGCATTTCACTTAAGGGCAAGGGTCATTCAACGTAAGGGGCATTCCTAATGGATCAATAAACTTATTATAAGTAATAAAAATCACCTGGGCGATATTTGAACCGGTTACGAGGTCTTGTAAGAGGTAATAGGCATATTTTAACAACCACGATTCCATTTTACTAAATGGAATCGTAATCGTAAGCAATAATAAATCAACTAGCGTTACTTCATTCAACTCCAAATGTCACGACTCACGTCACGAATGTACAGATTTACCTACCTTTGACATTTTTGGACGCTTGCTTCCTGTTAAATATTTACCTTTTAATTTTTAACGTAGTGATTTAAGCAAAATATATATTACGAGTATTTCCACTATATTATTGCAAAGTTTGACAAACATTGAAAAACTATATAAAACTACATAATATAATTTACATAGGATAAAGTACAATGCACAATGTGATTAATATTTGTCTTAAAAGAATATTATAAAAGCCTTTTTGAAAAAAAAAATATAATAAATATTTCGAAAAATATATCAATATCAATATAAGTAATAAAAAATCGAAAACAATAGAACTTTTCATCTACGACGCGTAACATTTACAAACAAAGCTCGGTATTAGGCGACGGAAACCTAAGGCTACATGGCGTGACAGCGACAGGCGGGTAACAAGATAAGCGCCCTCACGCGAGCCGCCGTCCGTCCCTCCGTCCGTCTACTATAATCTTCTAAGACGCTGCAATACTTAAGCCAGGCTGCAAACAGGCTGTATAATTTGTTATACTATCGGGAAAGCAATATAAAATTCATACCTCGTAAGATTTTATTTCTGACAAGTTACATTTATAAAAAAGATCAGAAAAATCCTCAAGGGGCTTTTCTGTGACAGGTACATAATAAGATAACTGTCCGTCGGTGTCGACCATCTCTTCTTACATTTTCCAAATTCTTTGCCACGTTGTAGACATAAAGTGTAATTGATAGGTAATATCATTAAAATATTGTGGAAGATGAATAGGAAAGAGGATGTTAGAGGGTGGGGAGAAATCTATAAAAGTCGATGTATAACCGGCATCGGGGGGTAGTTGTGTCATGACACTTATCGTGGTAGCATTGTTAGGTCGTTACTCTGTCGGTTTATATTTTAAAATATCATTGTGTGTAGATTAGTTGTCTTTTTGGTTAGTTAAATTGTGTTTAGCGTTTTCAGATTCCTAAAGTAGATTGAGGTCGATATAGTAAGCTTGTGTTTTTAAAAAAAAAGCTCACTTCTGGTCTAAATTCACAAGAATATATTATAAAACTTAGCGGTTCTAATCACTTACTAAAAATCACGCGTACTGATTTTCGTACGAACGTCTCCTTTGTTAACGTCGCTGAGTGAGGCGACAGTAACAATTTGTCACAGCCATCGATATCGGTGGACAATGTGCGAAATTAATTACCATCGTATCAACAACGTACGAAATCATGAAAGTTAAAAAATACACTTGTTAAACTGCCCCTGTGATAAGTACTAGTAATCTAAGGATCTAGTAGGATTACATACAAGATTATATTTCCACTATAAAAAAGAATATTTTATTTTTTTCACATTTTTAGTCATTTTTGACCTGACTGACCGCTTTATTTATATGTTAATTTTTATTAAGAGGTAAACTTTGTTAATTAAAATTTAAAATCCTTCATTTCGAAATTAGGTTAAGGTATTAACAAAAATTTAAAGACATGCAATACAATGCAGCGGCTTAGAATTTAGATGCATAATTTCGTACTTTAAAACACTCGCGGTGTCAAGACTTAGGTATCGCAGCGGTCGTAGACAGACAGACAAAAATATTAAAAGCATATATTCGGCCTCTGCATCGATAATAATGACTAAGCATTTCAATAAGATTTAAAACTAAATAATGTACAGATTCGACTAAATCAGAATTCTATTATATGTGTAGATATTAATAAAGATTTCATACATAATATGCTCTGAATACCATAAAACTAAAGCTAAAAGATATATCTAATTATTTTAAGCCTTTTAAATGCAATTGATATTACAAACTTCAAATGACATTGTTTCTTAACGAGAACTAACTTTTACCGCGTCCTAACAACTGTCACACACTAGTGACTTAACTACTTTATTGTTTGCAAGCATAATAAAAATAATTTATTCCGTCTCTATCAAATTAACTTATCATATAATTCTATGAAAATTTGAACTCAAATTCTGTTCTTCTTACTTGGAATATTTCAAATAGTAACATTGCTACAAATACTTGGCATGCACTAAAGCTATTATTTAAACTCAAATCCTGCATTCATAGCTTTTTTGAAAACCTTTTTTTTTTAAGTTATGGAGTTCTGTTGCTATACACACTTTTAAGATTTATAATGATATTTTTTTATAAAATCTCCTTAACTTTAGCCTTGTCTGCTCTAGTTGTGTTACATTACAAAGACACTTAACGAAAATATCTAAAGTTACTTTTTAGAACACTCTCACTTAAAATTTTAATCTCTTAAAGTTTGCTCCTCCAGTTTCTTGTGAGTTACCTTTAAAATGGTTGGTAACAAAGCCAACAAGACCTTTCTTGAATATTATATTGAAAGTAAATATTCTTTAAGTATACACTACGTTTATAAGTAATGATATTTGAAATATATTACCTGGAAGAAGACCACTACTGAATTAACACAGTTCCTGAGTATCACGCGTTAAGATGCGGTCAGATATAAAAAATCTGCTTTAAACTATTTTATCTGTTCAATTATTATATCTTCATCCGTGATATTAGTCTATTATTCTAAATTCAAAGCCCCACTTAAAGGCAACAATTTATTCAGAAGCCCTATATTATACTTTTTGTGTGAATATTCATGAACTGTTTTATAAAGAGCCCTCAGCTTCCTTTGGCTACGTAAACGAATGTAGAGTGACATTACGGTTCCCTAGCTGAGCAACCACCGGCATCGCTTGGAGACGCATTACGTTCTACTACCCACGCTATAAAATAATTTATTTATACTGTCTCATGTCATATCAGAAATTCTTCGAGACTATATTATCGAAATTCAGCTAAGTGAGAAGCGGCCGTTTTTTGCATTATACAAATAGGACCGCAATATTTAATTGAATCGAGTTTTATTTTGTAAATGACCATAATAACATAGAATATAGCCACAAAATATATCTATAGAAAATATATGTTGGGACATTATTACGGTAAGAACTAAGACGAGCCTTGTGCTACGGAAACCAGAGTTGATACCCAACACATATGTTACTAAGAACATTAGGCATACTTGTATAATATACGAGTATGTATTAAATATAAACCCGTGACTGGAGTACAAATTTCGTGTTCAAGAAATGATGGTCCCCTGCGAGATTCGAACCCGCGAACGCTGACACAGCAAGTACTACAAAATGTCAGCTAAACGTTTCAACTTTATATCAATGTGTCCATAAAAAATCCTACTTTGAACGTAATAAATTATTTTAAAATGAACATTTTAGTTACATCAGACAAAGTCCCTTCTCATTACTTAGAAAGGTCCGTCCCATGTTTGTTAAAAGTAGACAGGAACGAAGCATTATAAATTATGACAAAATTAGCCGCGCTCACACGAATAACATGGGTTCGCCCCGCTCGGAGATTTCGTACGGATAACGGAAATTTAATAATAACTTTTCGTATATCCTATTGTAGCATGCCGTCATAACACTTAAATACATTTGTGGCGATATGATATTAAAATAAGGCGTTACTAATCGTCATATTTTATTATTTCAAACGTAATTATTTAAATAATTACTTCATTTGTATATATCACACTTGTCTTTTTTATTTTGATTATCTTTTTAACCCAGTGCTGAGCACCGGCCTCCGCTCAACGAGAAGATTATCAAGCTATAGTACCTCCGTATAGCTATAATACGCTGGCCTAATGGCATAATGACCTAGGTTCCCTCGGACATGCAGGTTTCCTCATGATGTTTTCCTTTACCGTAAGACAAGTGGTAATCACGATGAAAATGATTCGTACATGAAAATATCAGAGGTGATAGACGCGAGATCCTAGACCCGGGATTTGAACCCGCTTCATTTGGATTCCTATATGAGTGCATTACCTCTTGGCTACCACTATGATACTACACACCATTTCTTCTAAGTACATAATGATATAATAATATAAATAATTATATAATTGATAATATATATATACCTACATTTCTATATAACACTATCACTTCCGAATTGACCTATTATCGTATTATGGTCAATAAAACCAGGACGTTGGAGGAAACATACAATGATTAGCACTTCCTTCAACCACTTAGTTGTCTCGTCACGTTTCCACCAATCTGCTTATTGGGACACCTCTCAGCGGACCCTTTTTATTTGATCCTTATCCTTACAATATACAAACATATTCGCAAATAAATATTCTATAAAGTAATTTATGCTTGTGATATTGCTTATACTATTTTTAAATTAACATTAAATAATAGATACTATTCATTTATTTGAAGACACGTTTGGCACAGTTTGTACTTTCTGCGCCAACGGTCGCGGGTTCGAGTCCCGCTGGGGGCATTCATTTGTTGAGCACGAATGTTTGTACTCCAATCATGGGTGTTTATATCTATAATATACAGTATGTATTTAAATAGTTATATACGTGTAGTGTATCAACTATCTGGTATCCGTAACTCAAGTCTACGCTTACCACGGAACTAGATCTCAACATATTTATTTTTAAAAAAAAAATGGGGAATCCCCTAGATTACTAGTAATATCAAGAATCATTTAGTAAATACTTACAAACTGATGAAATTGTTACAATGTATTCCTGGCCAAAAAAATAATCATAAAGAAACGAGAAAAAGTAATTTACGAAACTTAATACGAAATTGGAAGTGCAGAATCTGAAATAATATCTCATAAAAACGCAACAAGCCTCCACAACTGTTAGTACGTGCGAGATATGATGACTACGATCAAAAGATTGTATTACGTAATAAGTTATATGTATGCAATATGTATATCTTCTAAAAGAAATGTACGATAAATAAGAGACATGTCTGTTAGCATCAATTTTATTTTTTTTTTTTTTAATTTGTCGTAATTAATAATTTTATATTTTTCTAAATATACTATTATAATTAGTACGTGTTTTTGGCTCTTATTAACTACTAACTACTACTACTCCTAGGCTCGGGTCTCCCTTCAATATGTTATACCCGGAATTTGAACCCGTTTCACTCAGTTTCCCAAGCGAGCGCGTTACCAATGAACTACTACTGGCTAGGATCTTCAAAGATTTCTATAAGATAATTATTTAGAACCTAATTAATAGGTAGTAAGAAAGATTGGAGTCTACGGACCTTTTATGAAAAAAAAGGGCGGCGACTAATAACATCGCGATTTATTCTGCTGATACAAACGCCACAGGCTCTGAAATTTGTAGAACATTCAAATTTTTTTTAATTTCTATTTTCATTATGATAATATTAATAAAAAATTTAGATTAATTTAATGTTTAAGATTTTATGGTAGTTTATATGTTTATTTGAAAGTAAGTAAATACACATTCTATAAAATAATACAAAAAATTTAGTACACGGTTATTTGAATTTACTCAAACCTGCACTTTAAAAATAAATATTTTATATTAAATACTCGCGGCTCACCCTCGCTTCGGTGAGTTCGCTCGAGTTCGTCCCTAGGTAGCACATTGCACATAATATAAGTATATTTGTAGTCATTACAATATTTAGTCTATACAATATACGAAAAAATATTAATGTACTTGACTTGACTTTTTTCGGCTTATGCTAAAAAAATCTTAATGAACTTTTGAAAAGGAAACCTATAAAAACTACTGATTCTCGGTGTGAGGTATGATGCATGAGTGCACGAGTATTCTGTAACCTACTTAATTTACGTGGAAGTTTTTAATTTAAAATAAGATGATAATTGTTCATAGTAGAGTCATATTTTGTATCATGATAACAGTGACCTTTTTATTCGTTTTATACTTGCTATGTAATAAATTATTTCATAAAGCAAATTGTTATGTGAGACCAATTTTTATGGTATTTCTCATATTAATTATGGATCAAATTTAAAAGCAACAGCCGAGGGCTCAAATTCCACATGCGAAACGATCATTAAAATTTGGGATCGGCTCAGAAATGTGGGTGAGATCCATGAGATATTAATATCTGAGACGTCAGCTGCTTTACACCTGCCAATAGTCTAATAAAGCCGTCTTATGAACTCTGCTTTTACAAACTTTGTTATACTCAAGGCGTTTCTTCTCGAAGTAATAATACCTTTTTGAAAATCGATTCACCGGGGAGTAGAGGTGATTTATTGTAGACTAACAAGCAAGACGGCTTATTATATCACATACAACGCCATAAATAACATACTTGTATCTGTCAGGTGCAACTTGGAATGATATGAAACAATTTTGTAATGTGCAAAAATTTAGAGAAATAACTTGGTACACTTTTTACAATTTAATTACATTATGCAATAATGAAAAGTATATTTTTCCATAATATGCATATTGTATATCCGGAATATTTAAACCTAATCTATACGTACCTAGTACCTACAATAATGTTAGGTATTAAAATTTTTTGAAAAATCTTATTCTGACAGTCAATGATTATATAGAGGCAGATCTACAGTTTTAAGAATTTTTATTTGTCTGTCCGTCTGTCCGTGACGGCATCGCGAAAAATGATGGACAGAATTTGATATGATGATAGCCAGTTTGTGTTCAACATCATTACTGATGTGCTTAATGGCGAAATACTAATATTTTGTTAAAAATAATCAGAATTAATTAACAGGTAACTGGTAACAGAATTCTGATTTTCTACTCAATTTTGGCATTTATGACACTATGAGGTCTTCAAGGATCTCTTTAGATCAAACATTTGAGGACTGCGTAGCTTGCGAACCTTTTTAGGATGCTAATATTATGTTACCAACCGCACATAGCCATTTGAATATCACGCATAAGTGTGTTGGGTAAGCAAGGCTAATCCTTGGACGATATATCCCGTGATCATATAATGTAAATACAAATTGAATTCCTCTTAAGAACCAAATAATGCGAAGGAAATCTAAATAGGAATAACCTACGCAGTTAATTATTACTTATGGAAAACAAGTATTAATTAAATTTGAAATTACTCGAAATACTTCAGAACATTTGTGTTTGAGATTTTAACATATTACACGGAGTAGCGAATTACCCTCGGATACGATCCGTAATCTGTTTTGGCCTTTACATTTTATCGCTTTATTTCAAACCAACTCATCAGCCATTTTTCTCTAAATCTCTAAAAAATATAATTTGCAGGAATAGAAAATAATCTATAGCCAACGGTAATGTGGACTACTATTAGTGAAATAATTTATTTCCTATATCCAAACTTAACAAAGTTTTATAAGTCATATATTAATAGAGTAATTTTCATACGGTTTTATTTTTAAAGCTCGACTATTTGAGATAATTGCTAAATTTGTTTGATGATAATACTCCTTAACCAAGATGAGGAAAAGAGACTTACTTTAGAAAACAATGAAAAATTTACTATATTTGGGTACCTGAGAGACTCACAAAAAACAAATTTATAATTCGTATTAATGCAAAAGTATTTATATTATTTAGCAAGGCTTTTCTAAAAATCACATAATATTTAGGAAGATTGCTATTAAAGAATAATTCTTTTTACCACAAAGAGAGAATGTGGTGAAAGAGTAAAATAAAAGGTAGCAGTGTAACGAGGCGTGGAATCAAAGAATTTAATCGCAATTGTTAGACCTACAGGAAATGGAATATTTTATTACGCCAACTTGCTTCAAAGTTAAATTAACAATTGGCTTACACTAATCTATTTTTGAAGTAAACTGTTTTACATTTTGTCCGATTCTTATCTCTTAAAATCCTATTATACTAATATCGTAAATAAAAGTTTGTAATAAAGGTGAATATGTGATTAAAACATGGGCCTTCTTTTGTCTATGAGATGTATGTGATTACTAGTTAAACAATACTTTTAGGTATTTTTCATACCCATTTATATTCATGAAAAAGAGTAACAATAAAAATATTTTCGAGTTCAAAGGTCAAAGCTGAAATTTGATAAATCCATGCTATAATAAAACTTTTGTGAAATTCTGCATGTAAAGAAAATGTTTAATTCAGTTTGTTGCAGCTATGTGCCAATTAACAGCTTTTTGCTGCTGTTTGTAATTTGTTCTTTTTGACGTCCCACTACTGGGTATGGAGTTCCGAGGGGGAGGATGTTGTTGTAATTAAAAAACATTAAAAAGTAATGTATTCATTTATGACGAATGAAGACTAAATGAAAAAGATATTTTTTCTGAGTACGCCCGTAGGTGCTTCGTATTTTTACAAGAATTTAATAAAAAATCCTAATGAGATATTAGGTCACAGATCCCTTTATCACCACACAAACCCAAACCTTTTCTTTGGTGCTCAAACGAAACTTACGAGCTATTGAACACAAGAACACAAGAATTAAATTTGCACAAAAGCACAAGAGCCTTTTCTATTTCTTTTAACCATAATAGGACGACAACTCGACGCAAGGAGTGAAAATCAGGCATCAGATTAGACAAAGAAATGACGGTTTTAAGTAATCTCAAGGGATACAGGAATGAAACATCTACTTCCTAATTTTGGGCTACTGAGAATTTCTTGTAAAAAACCAACGACTATTCTTGAACTCAACCAGGGACTCGAATACCAACTCCAAATCAACAGCCATAGTAGCTAAAACCCCTAGATCATATAAGTTATTACATAAAAAAGTATAAAAATGTCAAAAGCCCATATCAATATAAATGATAATGAATCTGCCGAGCTATTTTTAATTAAACATAAATCAATGCCAAGGTCATCAATCAAAAGTATTTGAAGTGTTCTCAGTCAAGGATTAAAAAAGGAAATAAATTTATTTTCTAGTCTTTCTTCTTTTAATATTATGGTTTAAGATTCCGAAAAATAAGACCTAAGCCCATTTATCTTAAAATTAAATCTACTTTAAAAGACAACACTAATTCAACCTTATAAAATAAATTGCGTTTGAAAAACCAATCACTTAAATTCATATATACATAAATGTGCTATTTTATTGTTTAATAAAAGAATTTATTAGGCTTTTATGATATAATGTTACTACGAAGGCTTTATGGTATAATATTAGTGGTATCCGAACAATCATCTTAATTACTATTACTATAATTGGATATAAGATAGTATTAATTGGGTACTATAAATAATGAATTATTTTTATCTTCCGCAAAAAACCTAAGAAAAATAAATTATAGCTAAGAGTATCTAATAAAGTAGTTACAATACTCTTATTGTACTAGCTTTTGCTCGTAATTTTGTTAGTTTACTATTGTATAAATGCGGTCGGTCCTAGTTACGTGTATTACCCTACTTGATGTGTAGTAGTCGCGGGTTCGAGTCCTACTTTCGGCATTAATTTGTGTGATGGGTGATTATGCCTATAATCCTAGTTATGGGTGCTTATAATATGTATGTATTTCAAAACATATGTGCATTGTATCGACTACCTGATAGCCATTGCACCTTATCATGAACCTAGACGATGATGTGTGCTAATGTCCCAACATATATTATATTTATTTATTTATATCTTAAAGGGAAACACTGATTTACATAATTTCTTGTATAAAATTACTAATAAAATGTATTCGGAAAAGAAGTAACATCACTATTGATTATTAAACTATTTCATATCCTCTTCACCTCATACAAGAATTACGCTTATAGCTAAAAGTATATTTAAATTTGTGTATTATTAAATATTGCTAGCAACTTGAAGCAAATAATATATTCTATGTACTATACTCCACCAATTACCATAAATGCATCTGGTAGGTACATACTGGATGCATGTAAACTTTTAAAAACTTTTGCCTTCTTAGTTCCATCATACCTACAGCCTTACAGGGATTTTTCTTTACAAGTAAACTTTACAATCTTATAATAATATTAATATGGCAATAATATTAATCGTATGTATATTCCCTATAGACTCCAAAACGGCTGGAGCAATTTTGATAATATTATCAGTCAATATTCAGATTACCATACACGCCAAACATATTATAAGAAGGTTTTTATTAAAATAATTAGTTACTGTATACACATGATTTATCTTAATATTAAATCCAATATTAAATTCAATATTAAATAATGCGTCAAAATATTATTTAATATATAATATTCCTTAGTTCAAAGCACCGAGGACAAGCGGAATCGCTTAAAAGGAGTGTCGAGCACAATAGACTTTCTTCATACTGAGAACGTGGGCGATCCTTTGTATGTTGTTTATGGTTCGGACAGGCGGTATTGGTTTATTGAGGAAGGATAGCTATGCCCGTGACGACGTTCATATTGCATTATTGTAAGAAATCTAGTACAAATTTATTAAAATAATGATCTTGTTTACATTTTATAAGAAAAACTACAGAATGTGAGCTTTAAATAAGTAAAAATACAGAATGTGAGCTTTAAAGGAGAAGTATTTATCTACAAGTGAAATCGAAATGCGAGGCAGACTTTGTTTTTTTGGTAACCCAGTAGAATAACGCGCTTGCTTGTGTAACCTAATGAAGCGGGTTCATATCCGGGCCTCTCACTTCTAATATTTTAATTTCTAACATAATTACCACTATATCACAGTGAAGGAAAACATCGTGAAGAGACCTGCATGTCTGAGAGAACTTATCAATTTCTCCAAAGACATGTGAAGTTCGCCAACCCGCACTTGGTCAGGTAATGGACTCTGGCCTGATTTCCTTCGTATTAAGGGGCGGGCCCTTGCCCAGTAGTGTGACGTTAAAAAGAGCTAGTATAATACAATACATAAAAAACGTTACATTTCAATTATATAAATAGCGAAAATTATGACTACCTTAAAATATTATGTACAAACACATATTCGAGCGAATTTCATAATATGTGAAACATAATACACTATAAAATGTGAATAGCTCTGTCCTCACGATACCACGTTCTAAACTGATCTATATTTGAAATAGGAAAGTCTGTATTTATGAAGCATTCACATTTTTCTTCTGTCGAATATTTTATTATCATGTCTGCAGTTCCTCCTTCATGTTTAGGACCCAACAGACAATATCAGAAACCCGTACAATTTCGAAATACGCCTGCTCGTCTGTTTATTTGTGTCTTCTCCAAAGATAAAGCTAACATTGTAATATGTGCTGTATGTAAAGCACATTTGGCAAGTCAAATCATGATGAATTATATAGATAATAATAATAATAAATATGTCAGGACATTATTACAACAGCGCCATCTAGTTCCGTGGTAAGCTACAAGGCTTGTGTTACGGATACCAGATAGTCGATATACTACACATATAAATTATTAACACTTTCGCTGCGTTACGGCAAGTATTTTGCCGTTTTTGACTAGTAGTCAGTGCGGCAGCTCATTGTCCTTGTCTTACGCTCGGTGCGGGGGTGATTTAACTATGTTCCCGTAAGTGTAGATAAGAGAGAATGATCTTTTTAATATTGTTACTTTAAATATAATAATATTCTACACTAATAACGTACGGCAAAATAGTTGTCGTAACGCACAGTGAGTGAAATATTTTTGTCTAGTGCGGTACGGCAACTGTTTTGCCGTACCCTCCCAACCCCGCACCTTACCGAATGCGCCCACGCGGTTCCTCACTTTGCACTAGAGCTGGCCATACGTATTTTGTGCTCGATATTTTTTGTGCGAAAAAATTATAAAACTGCTTATTACTCAACTCTAACAAGAAGAAAGTTGAAACAGTGCGTACGTTTTGTAAGGAATGTCAAAAAGTTATGTGTTAAATTGCTACAACAAAATGCACAATCTGTCCGTCCTGGCTGGCACCGAGTTCAAAATAAACTAAGTTCTTAAAAGTATTATTTTCAACTTTTTAGTTTAAATTTGTTTAGTTTAAATGTCGGTTTTTGGTTTTTTGTTAAAAATAATTTATTTTAAACTTTTTAGCGGAAAGTAGATACGTTCGTTCGTTTCGTAGATAGTTCTTTTAAATCCTAACCGTTGAGAAGTTGTATCTTCCATCATCATTTACGGTACGTGAGTTAAATATCCGGATAGCCTATAAAAGATTCGGCCGAGTATCGTTAATTTGCTCCTAAAAATTGAAGAGTTCCGTTACTTTGTCATGGATCCCATCATCAGAACCTTACCAAACTCTCATAAAACTACCCTTAAAGTCCATCCTTTCCAATAAAAAAAGAATCATCGAAATCAGTTAGGCGTGAAATTGAGTTATTCTTCCATTTGTCGCGCACAAAATTAATGCAAATTTACGACTTATATGAATTTCTCATGGATGCCATTGTCAGAACTGAACTAAATTGAAATGAAACCACACGGGAAGCACCACCTTTCAGATTAAAAAAAATCATCAAAATCCGTTCATCAAGTCGAAAGTTCTGAGATAACACACAAAAAAAAAATAAAAAAAAATACAGACGAATTGAGAACCTCCTCTCTTTGGAAGTCGGTTGAGAAATAGAGTATTTTTAAAAATTCAGTACACAAGTGCTTTTAAAATTGACGTTAATTATAAGAATGATAATAATTATTACGTTGATCAATTAAGAAGAATTATGTTGATTCATACACTGTTAAACTTTAAAGTGTCTTTAACTTTTGTGTCTAGTATATCTAATAAAGAATATCGTTAAAATATCGATTGCTTATTTTACAAGTAAGCTCAATCCCTAGCATTTTATCACTTCTATGCTATACGGCAAATATATTGCCGTAAATAGCAGATTTTGAAAAATCCTTTTATCTTTCGAAATATCTTACAGAACCCCGGGCGACCGCAGCTACGTATACACGAGGATGTACCCTATCGGTTAGTTAAAAAAAGACGTTGATATTATGAGGTTCCACGTCTGTATGAACCTTGGAAGTCGGGTGCTGGTACGGCAAAATAGAAGTCGTAACGCATAGCAGGAAATATAGATACGGGCAGTATTTGTCTCGTAACGCACGGGCAGAAAGTTTAGTTCTAGCGCCGCCGCAGCGAACGTGTTAAATACATATTATGACTGTAGTACAAACATTCGTGCTCAACAAATGAATGCCCCCAGCGGGACTGGAACCCGCGACTGCTGGCGCAGAAAGTAGAGTCACTACCAACTGAGCCAAACGTGTCGTCAGATCTTCATAATTGACAAAAATATTTTTAACAAATGGTTTGTTGCGTTCTTGATCCAACGGTTACTAAATTATAAGCTTCTTAAGTCATAAATATTAATCCTTCTTCTTCTGCTTAATGCTTACCTTTTGATCCTTTGAATTAAAAATACTTTCAACTTATACATATTTCTACATAAGATTTACACTTAAAAATATAAGTTAGGATCTTTGCATTAAAAATGATTACGTGATTTTTGTTCTATAAAATTTAACTTTAGGCTTCAAATATCGGGCCCTCGACGTCAAACGAAGAAGTTCACAGGCCGCCGGTTAAGGGCTTTTATAAACCTTTGAGAATCACCAATGCCATGCTTAATTGCGTGCAGTACAGCTATACTGATTCAAAGCGTCCTTGCCTTAAGAGTTCACTTAAACACTCAACGATTCTTACATCAAAGAAAACACATTCTTCGATTTTGTAAAAAATTCGTTTCATATTCGAAATCTAGATGTTGACCTGCTTAATTATTTCATTATAAAATATTTTAAATAAAAAAAATTACTAGTCTCCGAACATATTACAACGTGAAGAATAAAATTCATCATATGACATCAAAAAATGATTTATATCTTTGGCGTTGAATACTTAAAGTAATTAAAAGAAATATATCTAGGAACTAATAATTTTAAATAAACTAACTTTCAAAAATGGCATCGAAATAAAAGTTACATATAACATAAAATATTAACGTTATATGAGTTAAAGTACCAAGAAGTGATGCAGTGAAACTAAATAACAAATGAATAAATAATAACCCCAGTACGTACAGGTTGGTCTACATAGTTTAAATATTTATTGCGTCACGTGGGAATAGGAAAGTAGAGCATAAATTATAAATTTTTAAGAATACCTACTTTATTTTATGTCATATATTTATTTAAATCAAAATCAAGTTATTTTCATAACAATAGATTGTGTAATGCTTTACTTGGTTTTAAAGCTTAGCTTAGTTTTCTAATAATATTTTCTTAGATTTAAGTGAATATTTGATATTATTAACATTTTGATTTTTCGACACTTTTCCCGATGTTGTGTGAAACAATTTATTATAATTTAAAAATCGTACAGTCTACCAACTATTGCAAAATAATAGTGTTTGAGACAAATGTATGTATGTAATAACGATTTCCACTGGAAATATTTACCATAGGTAATGAGCCTCCATCCTTAAGCCGACGTCTGCATCTAACTAGCTCTCATTCAAGTCATTCACCAGAACATTAGATCAGGCCAAATTCTAGAGCTATTCAAAAGTCCTCATTATGAGTATGCAATGATATGCTTTATCCCTCTTGATCTATTTTCATAGCTTATGGATTCAAGTAAAATCTTATTCAGTAAATTTTCTTTATAATGTTGATATGAAATATGATATATTATGTACATTATCCGTTAGTATGTGTACAAGAGTATATAATTTTAATCTTTTAACATTTTTGCAGTAAGAACTACGTTACTTTTAAATTTTCTAATTTCTTTTTACTTAGAATAATTTAAAAAATATTTTGTCAACCTAATCAAAGGGACAGATATCCATATCCATACTTAATTACATAAATGTGTGAGTTTGTTTGTATGTGCGTATTCTTTCACGTCGAAAGAGAGTGATTAAAAAATAAGAACTTCAAAGTAACTTAAAAAAAAAGGGATAAGAGAATGTAAGTTTTGGGTACATGTAATATTGACTCTTTAAAAATAACGAAGATGTTACTAACATCATATGAAGGGTACAAGGGTAAAACAACGAATGTCACAAAAAATATTTTTTTACAAATTAACATTGCAATCGATAATACGCGGCCAAATCTTACTGTTCCCATACTTTTCAACTTTTTTAATTTTATGTGACATTCCTTGTTTTGCGCCTGTGCCCTGCATGTTAGCCTGTTAGTAGGTAAAAGTTAATATTATAAATATAATGTTAGTTAAAAGTCCATTCTCCTCCCAAGATACATAATTCTTATGTTTTTCTCGTAAACATTGTATATCCATTGTATTATTGTACTCTCTTCCTCTAGCTTCGAAAAGATGAAGTAAAAAATGTACAAAAAATAAATCTTGCTCTTTACAGTAAGAAATGAAAATAAAAAATTGCTCGAATCATTCGAGAGGGTTACTAAAATACAGGTTTTTAAGAGGTGATTACAAAAATAACTTATACGATAAGTAGTTATTAAATATTGTTACACAAAAAAAATCTAACTGACTAAAACTTAAGAGCTGCAAATACTCGTACGTACGAAATATGTTTTATAGTAGGTATGTGTCTGTTCTTTTAAGTCCATTTTTACGAAGATGAATATTTTTGTAGTAATTGGGGAATAGCCATTAAAATTGTTATTATAAATTATTTAAATCAATCTGTAAAAAACAAGCTGGAGCAAGTTATACATATTATCATATCAAAAGTAAATTATAATTTTACTAATTACTTTTTAAAATTTTAGCGTAATGAAAAACTTGAAAGACAAAAAGCAAAAATATTATATATTATATACATGTATAGAAAATTCTCGTTTAGTAAAAAGGAAAGCAGAAATAGTTAGAATATTTTCCACTCGGTTCAGAGAGATTTTCACGTAAGGATCATTCAACGTAAATATTTTATGCTCGAACACAGTAAATATTTTACCCTTTTCTAACTAAAATCCCTTGGTATATGACTTTTTCGATATCCATATGTTACATACTTGTTAATGGTAATCATTAATTTGGGATACACGTTTAATAAAAACATACAATTTTACGTATAATATGATAGTTGTAATTAAAATATATATTATTTACCTACGTTTATTCATCAAGAAGTTCATATTTAATAAAAAAAACATTATTCACCGTTTTTATCAAGACATTGAACTATAAAAGCTACTACATGAAGAAGCATGCAAACTACTATGGTAAATGTTGTCATGACAAACTAAGAGGTCAAAGTACCTCTGCCTGCTGCATCGTAAGAGAGTGTATGAATTTCACTTGATTACTGCGGCAATAAATAGGTATTGCACTTTGTGTTAAATACATGTTTGACAAACAACTTTCTTATATCATAATATACAATATTCATTTTGTACCATAATCCCATAAATATTATTAATGCGTAGATTTGGATGGATGGATGTTTGTTGCTCTATAACTTCAGAATGGTTTAACAGTTCTGAATTAAATTCGACACAGAGGCACATGTCTAGAATATTTTATACTTACCAGAAAAATATACAAATCCCATGAAGAATATACAGATAATTTAGTGGATCTCCGTACAAGTTGACTATCGACAATAAGTAATAATTTTCTCCGACCGATTCCGGTCACGGCGAACAATCTCATGGAGACCAGCCAACTGTGCAGGAGAGATTATAGTGCACGAGTGTACGCGCAGACACAAGTGCACTCTCTATTCCTATCACTCTCATACTCCGGTGGGACGACTACTCGACACGACCAGTGAGAGCTAAGGCGCAGAAACGACGCCTTTACGTGCTCTCCGAGGCACGGGGATGCCACACCGGCAACTGCCCAACTCCGGGCTGTTACTGAGGCTTACTAAACAAAAAGACTCAATAAATAAACTTGGCGCAACCTGGAACTCGAACCCAACACCTTTCGATGTGCGACCGCACATGTTGGCCACTACACCATCGCCGCAGTTGAAGTTGAGTCGACATTATAGTACTAAAGACAATAAAGTACTAAAAAACCTTAAGGGATTGAGATCCTATATGACCGTTCTGTGATTTTATAAAAATACGAGTATATCAATGGCTAATATAAAAATGGGTATATCAATATAACTTTGATATTAATTTGAGAGCCAAAACAATTTTAAAATGAAAATACTTGCAATTTTTTGCTATCGTTAATAATATTTTACAAAATAATTTCACCTTTCATTCTTTTTACATTTTTGACATATTATGGAAAACAAGAGTTCATTTTGCGGTTGCTAAACTGACGAAGCGGATAATTGAAAATATTCCATATCACAAAAACTACTTAACATGATATATTGTATAAAGCACCTCTAACAGAATAAATAGCCTAATATTACTAATTTATTATAAACTTTGCAATAAATATTAAACAAAAAAAATAGGTCAGGTGCGAGTCGAACTCGCGCACGAAGGGTTCCGTACCATTTTATCTATAACAATAAGCTAGTCCTCTAAATTGTATGAGCGGCTATACAACTCAGTCAACTATGTAATATGTTTAGGGACGCCTTTTAATTTTCAACATTTTTAATTTTTTGGAATTTTTCCTTTATGTGTGCTATAAAACATTGCTTCATGACAAAATTAAAGATTCTAGATTGACTGGAAGTATCCTTTAGGTTATAATTCCCTTGCGAGTAGTTACGATTTTTAAAAAATGCGGCTTACATTGCTATTTTTTTTGATTACGTAAGTAGTAAGTTTAAAATTATTAAAAATATTTTTATTATATGATGTAGTAAAAAAATTATGCTTTTAGCAATTTTTCCTTTATCTGTGCTATAAGACATTGCTTCGTACCAAATTTTCTAAGTAAGATTCTGAGTTTACGGGTTTTGATTCCCTTGCGAGTGTTGAAAATTTGTAGCATAAATGGCTGTATGATTTGATTGAGTATTTGAAATGAATTTCAGCTTGAAATCTCCACGCGTTCCTGAGAAAAAGGATCTTGACAGACGTACAGATGGACAACAAAGTGATCCTATAAGGGTTCCGTTTTTTTTCTTTTGAGGTACGGAACCCTAACAAAACGAACATCTCAGTTTATCTCTAAAAGAGATCTCTTCCAGTGTGGGAAATAGTGTTACCGGGATATTTCAATATGAGATTAATGGAGGGAACATCGTAAGACTAGGATCGGAAATTCAATGTAGTTACGACTTCTCCACGTATGTTTTGTTATGATGATTCGCAATCAGTCGCAGTACCTACATGCCCGATTTTGGCTTTCTCTGAGCACTATTTTCACACTGCAACTAGCAATTGCACTAGCACTATACTTAAGTTTTTCGCTGTGTCGTATTAATTCATCTTATTTTTTGTCAAACAATTCCAGTTTTTTTAGTAATTTTTTTAAAATGTTTCGTTCGTCTCTCATTCATGATAATTTATGATTAAAATCATTTGGTATTTTCTTTTGTTAATTTTGATTCATTAAAAATTCTTTATATAAGAATGTATTAAGCATACTTACTTCAGATGTAATTTTTTTAATTATTAATAAGTATTTTTGGTGTAAAGTTATTACACACTCTACACTAAGCGACATAACATACTCGTACTATGAACAACCTCAATGTTCAGTTTTAGTTCAGCAATTATTAAATAAATCCTATTATTAAAAAGTTTCTTTCTTTTACTAAAAGCTTTTAATAATCAGATAGAGAATATGTTTTAGCCAGAGGTAAAAAAATATTTCCATAAATTATAGTTTTTTATAATAGCTTCTCTTTCATATAAATATTTGTACGTGGCTTCACATTATATTTATGTTTAAACATAATGTCAAAGTAATAGATGTTATTTTAAGCATTTTGCTTCGCGTTCGTTGCAATCTGCCGTGTCGCGGTTTCCACATTACAGCCATTTGCTGCTCTCTTAACGACATAATAAACGCGCAGTTTGTTTTGTGATCCTTAACGTGGTTTATATAAAAAAAAAACATTTATTTTAACCTTAATCTGCGTTCATATTTTTAATTAAAATAATTCTCGACAAAAGTTTGACATTTAAAGATAATTTCATTATAATATAGTTTTATATGTTTTTTTATATAAAATGATGTTATTATTTTATACCAAAAATGTAATGTAAAGCCATATTTTACAACAATACCAGTATTAACGTAATTTTCCAACTCTTTATTCAACAGAGTTTAATAATATTTACCAAAGACCTTAAGCATATCAAATAACTAGCGGTGCCCGCGGCTTCGCTCGCGCTAAGAGTGAATAAAATAAACATTTTTGCTTATATACTGTTACTTATAATGTACCAAGGACTGATTCCCCATTTAAAGTTCTGGCCCTCTTTTCTGAAAACTACTGTGTAGCATTTTCTATTTCATCTACACCGCCAGTTATTTTGTAATCCTGTGAGATGTTTCTCTTAAGTTTTAGCAAGAGTTATCTATATAAATTTATAAGAACTCTATAGAACCAGTAATTGTGTTTTCACTTAGGAATGAAAGATTAATGTTCAATAAAAGGTATTTTAAATGTTTTCTCGTATAATAACGTATCACTATACATAACTTAATTTCAAATCAGTTATGTACTTTTTATGTGAAACGCACGCTTCGATTTACGAAGATACTGTTTTTTACGTACTGATAAAAATAGGTACTGTGAGTGTAGCTTAGGAGACAGATATTTGATATTGTAAACTATTCTGTAGCCCTTTTTAAGACCTACAATATTGTTTTGATGTATCTCTCAAGACTTACCCGCGGCTAGGTTTCTAAGGACGACTCAATGAAATAAATTATTTTGTTTTCCTGTGGAAATGCTTTTTTCTACAATAAAGAGTACCATAGTAATGACCCGAGTAATAAGTAACCATTACACATTTTTTTTTAAATCGGTCCAGTACTATTTGTGTTAAGCGATAACATACAAATAGACAAAAATTTTAATAACGTATTGGGGTGTTTATTCAATACATATTTCATTGCAGTCATTGTTTTTAAAAAAATATTTCATGTACAGACTTTTTATAAGTTTCTGCTTTATTATATTTATACATATATATGTATACATATAGATACTAATAATAAAAATAGGTATTCCGAGTGTAACTTACATATATTTTGGTATTGTAGACTTTTCAGTAGACTTTTTTTAGACCTAGAATTTCCTACTACATTATTTTGACGTATCTCTTAAGATTTCGCCACTGGTAGCTTTCTTAGGCCAACTCAATATAACCAATTATTTTGTCTTCCTGTTTCAGTGAAAAGAAATTTCTTCAATAAAAAGTATCCTAAATGTTGACCCGAGTAATAAATTATCACTACACAAAATTAAGTAGACAAACAGACAAACGCTCAAAAATTTTAACAACTATTATTTTGAGCTCTGTATTTAATAAAATATACGTCACAGCTTTTGTTTTAAAAAAATAATTCAAATAAATGTGACTTTGTTCTGTTACTGTATGTTGAATAGAATAGGTATCATCGCCCCGCGGTTTCACCCGCGTTGTTCAAGGTCATGTGAGAATACCGGAATAAATAATATAAGTAAAGTATAGTAAGTATAGTATATACATGTAGCTTTTCATTAGTTATTTTTTTTTAAATGATCTAACAGTATTTTTTGAGTTTATTCTTAACACAGTACAGTTTGTCCAAGCTGCGACATTTTTCTTAGTTATAGAATCTGAACCGTCATAATTACTAAACGAAAAGTCTGATCTATATATATACCGAACTGATAAATATATATACCGAATTTAAAGTGCAGTTACACGTACAAAATCAAGCTTAATACCAATATCGCCTCTATTCGATTCCACCCGTATTTGAACTGAAGTTAAACAAAAAATGTTATTTTGGCTGAATTGTAATAGGCACATACCATAGCGGACTTTTTGTGAGCATTTTATACATACATAAATACATATATACATACATACACACATACATACATACATACATACATACATACATACATACATACAACCATACATACATACCTACATACCTACATACATACATACATACAAACATGCATACATACATACATACATACATACATACATACATACATACATACATACATACATACATACATACATACATACATACATATATACAAACAAACATACATACATACATACATACATACATACATACATACATACATACATACATACACACATACATACATACATACATACATACATACATACATACCTACATACACACTTACATACAGACACACATACACACACACATACACCCACATACACATACACACACACATACACCCACATACACATACATACACACACACACACATACACACATACATACATACATACATACATACATACATAAGCCGTTTCTGGCAAAATATCTAAAAATTAAAGATCATTGTTTTGGGTGCAATGTGTTGATAAAGGCCCAATACCAAATTTTTCTCATATATCTTTCATTTACAGACAGCGAACGATTACGTTGTTACCATATTATGTAATATACTGCAATAAGAATATCTTAAGTCACGACCTGAGTAATAAGTTATCACTAAACAAAATTTGGTTAAAATTTGTGGAGTACTTTTTGAGTTACACGATAACATACAAACAGACAAATGGACATACAGACAAACAGCCAAAAAAATTATAACTATTGTTCTATATTCAATACAAAATAAGTTACAGTCATGGTTTTTGAAAATATTTAATGTACAGATTTTTTAAGCTTCGGTTTTTTTTATTTTATATTGTATTTATTTCATATGTGTGTCATATAAATAAACATGTATGAATATAATCATAATTTTATATAGATCATTATTATTATCGAGCTTACTAAAGTTTTAGTCAATGCTACTGAACAGAGAAAGAATAGAAGTTGTAAGTAGTTTAACAAATATTCGACGTTATTCTTTAAATTACCATAACTTTTTTATTTATGAATCGATTGACATGAAACAAACTCTAAATGTTAAGTGAAGCTTACCACAATATATATGTGAAAACCACATCTCGATCAAATAAGCCGTTTCAGAGATTAGCGTGCACAAACGCACAGACAAACAGACAAACAGACAAACAGACAAAAATTCTAACAATCATTGTTTTGGGTTCTATTTGCGTCAATAAAGGTCCCTATAATATTTTTTCTTATATATCTTTCATGTACAGACAGCGATCTGTTACATTTTTATTATATGTATAGATTGTTAAGAATAATATTTTATATGGAGATTTAATTCTAATCACATAGAACACTCGTTACTTATCCTCGCTCCTCGGTTTGCCTTACTCTTTGAAAAGGTTAGTATTAAAATGGTTAATATAGATTTCTATGAGAAATGAGCTGCTTTCCAGCAGTTGGTAAAGAGTATCATATATGTTGACCCCGAGAGCAAGATACTATCATATAATCAAAATCTGTCCAGTAGTTTTGTTTTGACGTGATACGGTCACAGACAGACAGACAAAATTTTTAAAAACAATAGATTTCGCCTCTGTATCGATAAACGATGTTTACGTTAACGATGTTTTCGAAACGAATTATCAAAAAGTTTTTATGTACAGATTCAAATAAGTTAGTTTTATTATATTTACCTGTAAAAAAATTTGGCCTTCCATATTTTTATTGAGACTTCTTTGGTAATACCTACATATATTCTGTTGTTCGACATCAGATTGATTTAATATTAGGTCTAACTTTTTTTGATAACTTCAACTTTTTTATAATTTCCTTATTAGAAATTAACGCAAAGATAAAAAAAATGTCAATTGCACGTGAATAGCAGTCATTTACATTTGCTTCGTGAATACTGGTTTATTTAAATTAAAACATATTTGTAAAGAAAAGTGATTATTAAAGTGTATACTTTTGAAAAATGTTGGTTTTTATTTGAGATAAAAGATAAATAAGAAACTTTTATAATGTCTAAAAATAATTAGAAATATTTTTATATTTATGTAATGTATAAAATATGAATAAGAGATTGCGAGTTTTGTTCATCATTGTATTCATATAACTGTTTCTAGAAATAATTCATCAGAGTAGCAAATGAAACTGGACTATTTTTAGTCTTATTACTCATACAACACACTGTTATTAGAAAAATGTGTCGGATTTTATGCTATAAATGTTTCTTTTACAGTACATATTAACTTTTTTATTAAGTCTTTTTTACATACATTACGAAATATTATCACTTTTTTGTTAGTATTGAAATAAATTAAAGGTTTAAAAAAAATCACATAAAGTATTCAACAAGTATACTCCTGGAATACTAACTTGAATTCCTTTCATGATTGAAAAACTTGTTACAATAAAACGCTCGGAGCGGTATTCGCGGGCCATTCTAACAAATTTAGGAGAAGTTATATGTTGAATTGAAAAACGTAAAATGAGCATGGCAGGCGTGGCAGTATATTAGTCTCAGGGAGTCGTGC